>CAXKVY010006193.1:0-82635 GCA_964058915.1 Tetropium fuscum | reverse complement strand
AGGGTCTCCATTCTTTCATTCAACGGTCGTACTGAATAAGTTGCTCTAAACATTCCAGGAGAAATACTTAAGCGTACAGCGATCTAAACATCATAAATTCATCAGAACTGAAATTGTCTTTAGACACTACTGTCAATGTAATAGTAGGTAATCAAAATCACCAGCCATGCAACAAGAGAAGCACCCGGGGGTAATTTTAGTGGAATAATAGTAATCAAGATAATCAGAATCATTATTTTTCACGTATTCTGATAGCATTACAGATTATAGTTTTGTGCCATAACGAGAAGCAAGTGTTATAATCATATGAAATAGCATCACAGGATTTGCTTTGCTCAGGACCGAACTCATGTTCAAGGGCTCTTTAAACTGACATCTTTCGAATATTTTATAAGTGAATATATGGGAATATTAAATTACTATTTCTGACAAAAAGAAATATTGCAAAAAGCACTTAAATATTTAGAGTTATTCTCAATCTATTGTCATAAAACAGGTAGAAATTGACAAAATTGAGACAACAAATAAAATTGTCAACAGATAAATTCGCTACTTCCGGCATCCTGTAAAAACATCCGGTATTTAACGCGGTGGGGGATGCTTATATAAACGCCCCAAATTCCGGAGTCGATTTTAATCCTTTAAAAACGATTATTAAACATTCGTTTATGAGCATCAATATGCACTATGAATTTATGAGCATAAATTGAGAATTTATGAGCTAACTCGGATAAATTAAGAATTTCTGGAAGTATATACATGGTATGTACAGGGTCATTTTATTAGTCTATTATCATAAAACTCATGTAGAAATTGACCATGTGAAAGACATTGGGGGTGCTTGTCAACACCCCCAATTTTGTATTTAAGAGCTGTATTAAACAGAAATTTTGGTTTATACGAGTAAATTTATTTTTTTTAAATTAATAATCGTGACAAAAAAATACGCAATATATAATAGAAAAACTAATGAATTTCAAAGCTAAGATCAAATATGCAACAACAGTTCATATTCAGAATTTATTCAGCTCATAATTATTGATTCAGAATTTATGAGCTATGAGTTTATGAGCATAAATATTAGCTATTAATTTATGAGCATAAATATTAGCTACGATTCTATGAGCACTAATAGTCATAAACACATAAATAATATAACAAGTATGCTTTATATCTTATCCCCGCGCTCAAATCCTGTAAATAATGTCGGTAATCGCTGGTGCTGCAGAAACAGCGTGTAACAAATCAACATCGTCCTTCTTTCCTGGTCTTAATACTAAATTCTAATAACTAAACTAAAGTAAATAATGACTATGCGAGAGAGGCAAAATTTATGTACTCTGGCCAACGAACCGTACCATTAAATTAAACCCAACTTACTCATCTACCTCTCTGCCCATGGTACCCCATCATTACCTCATTAAAATCTCTAGCTTGTCATACTTTACGACATCCTCTAGAAAAGTGAAGAGGAAACGCATTTTGGTGGTGTCACGTGATAGAATGTGCACTCTTGTGCAAGCCCGAGTTTGAATTGGTCTTAATATAATAGTATGTTAATCCACACCTCTTCACCTATATATTTCAACGTCGTTTTACCGTAAATGGTCAATTATCACGAGTAAAAGTTATGATAATTGAGCATAGAGGAACTCACTAATTATGTTTCGTTTCAGCTTAACAGGGACGGGGTTTTTCATGACCCGCAACCAACGATATTTGAAAATACATATATGGTTCAAAAAAAATATTTATATCGACCACAATTTGATATAAATTGTGACGAATTCTGGCGCGTGCGGGAAAATCTTTTTGCTGAATTTGTCCGAGGTTCGGGGCAAAAATCTGTAGTGTTATAGATCATTCCTCACACTTCGATAGCTGCACCTCCTTCCGTATAAAAGAAAGGCTATTACTGATGCCTAGAACGTACTTAGTACCACTTTTTCACAGGTCAATACTAACGGTGACCCTCCGGGCAACAAATGCAGGTGAAAGCGAATGAATTGCTCATCCGTTGTTCAATAAAATATCTTCATAAGTGCTTCTAATTTATGTTGATTTAATGTGAGTATTTTCTTTCATGAGAGGCGAATTCTCTAGCATTAAAATACCAGAATGAATGCGATACGTTGAATAGATCGACTACAAGCAATGAATTAATTCTAAAGGAGCGTGGATGTGCATGTGTTGAGCTTCATTCTTTTGTAAATAATGTAACATTTTATTATAATTCATGTAAAAAAATATATTAAATCATAATATATTCTATTTTTTATCGAAGGAGTGGTTAAGCCTCGTTCTAATACACGTAATTAATGAACAAATTTACAGTTCGAAAACTCCAAATTAATACTATCTGGGCACTGCTCAAAATAACCGTATTACAGTTGTTGCTAAAAGTACTGACCAGTATAATAACAGCCTACATATACGCTGGAGTGTATCCAAACATGAAATGCGAGAATTTTGTGTAACAGTTTATTTTATGTATTTATATCAAAATAACCGTTATACTTAAATCTTTCGCATGCCAGATTTTCAGCAATAAAGTGTATTGCACAGCAATTAATACATCAACTGCTCGGGTTTATTATATTTTAATGTAACTGATTATTCAAATAATGCAAACGACAGTTTTCCGAATATTTAGCATCGCTAAAGTTACCACTGTTACATTTATATTATAAGTCAAAGGACGCTGACGGAGATCGATATTTGACAATTTAAATTGGACGAACATTTCGAGCTGATTTATTATTCATATAAATATCCGCACGATACAGCAATGCTTGTTTCTGAGGGCGTTTATCTTCGTGCTCCAACAGATCAAAAAGCTTTCCGAATCCTAACTTATAAGTAGGTAGGTAATCTATTAAATCCAGCTAATTTGTTATCCAGCCACTATCATTTAACGTCGCACTACAACTGTTAATTGTTGTAAATTAAAGGTGAAGGGGTGGTATCAGTAAGAGATATCACTGTTGAGGATAAGGTTTGTGAATAGCAGGGGCAATTCCAAAATTCCACTAGAGAAGCAGATAGCGTAGTTTTCGGAAAGTAATTAGATGCTGATAACTTTTTAAAATTAACTTTTCACTAACTAACATTAACTAACAATAAATACGAGATATTAAATATTCCGAGCAACTGCAGGATCGATTTCTCGAATTTTCTGGACACACTTTTCTACTTAATATTGACTAAAATTCCTCTATTGGCCGAGTCTGGGTCCTCAAATTTAGATTTACCTTTGATCTTGACATTGTCAATATTATATTATATATTATATATTCTTCAATATAACTTATATTACTATCAATATTACTTATCAACTAAGTATAAACGTCTTTTAAGTTTAATATTCGACTAGAAATTAGTTCAAAATGAAATCCCCTGCTACATTATGGTCAGAATACTCAATGTTGAAATTGATTATTTCATTAAATAAGAACCAGGATATTTCGAAATTTGGCCACTTGAAGGCATTCATAAAAAGGAAAAATGACGGATATCAACCTCGAAAATCTCAGGTACTTACAATGAATGATATATCAAAGTTCTTCTTAGAAGAGCTCCTGGTGAAATATATTTAATGAAAAAAGTGGTAGCGAATTTTGGAGTAGTTCAATTCCAAAACTCATCAGTTCGGGATACACCAGTGCCGAACTGATGGGTTATATAATCTAAAAGTAAAGGACGTTGAGTATAAAAATTGTGTTGTTAGTGCAAATTTTTACTACAAAAAATAATGCGCACGGAAGATTTGTTGTAACAGAAGATTGGGTAACGTATGTTAATCGTTATATGCAACTCCGACCAAAAAAGGCTCAAGATGAACGCTTCTTTTATCGGTATGAGCGTGGCAGATGTGTAAATCAGATGGCTGGAAAGCATACAATTTCAGAAATTCCGTACGACATAGCTAAATTTCTTAAAATTTCAAACCCAAGTCAGTACACAGGCCACTGGTTTCGAAGAACGTCCTCTACATTATTAGCAAATGCCCCAGGTTTGGACATTTTAGATATGAAAAGGCACAGGGGGTGGAAGTCGTCAGAAGTAGCGGAATGTGACTCAGATTCAGTGACCCATAAAATAGAAGTTGTTCATAAAATCATGGCCGAAAATCGATATCTGTTCAGCAAAGCAAACATTCAGAAACAGAATCGAATGGTCATGTTGCGCAAATCGACAAACAAGTCAACATTTCCAGCGACGTTGCTTTCGAACAGGATTTCAATCAACCTTTGCCGTTAAATCTTTCAGTAACATACAATTGTAATTTTACATTGAATTTCCACTCTAAATAAACATTTGACATTACTAATTTGACGTTTTTATTTTTTCGTCGTCCAGGGCAAGAAAGTTTTTCATACTTAGCGACCGATAACCTACCATGTTTTACTTTCGCTTCCGCTATGCCTATTTAAAACAGAAAAGTATACTTTCGTAAGGGGGAGAATGAAAAAGTAAAATATTACGCAACTGGTTTCGTAAAGTTCATTTCATAGCAGTTTAGACCTGACAACTACTGATAACTACTAGATTGTTTTTAAACGTATAAAATTCAGAGTTTTCTTCACATAGAGTATAGGTGAAAATTAGAAAAAATCTTGTATGAAACACGCAGAAATCTGCTCGTTACACAAAATAGTACTTTTCCAAATGGTTGCATAAATAGCTACTTCATCATCCATTATTTTTTCCGGAACCTTTTATTTATCCTTTGCCGGATTTATGGAAAATGGCAGGTTTGTCCAGTTCTTAAGTCTGGAAAATGGATTTCCATCTGTTACTCAATTATAAACATATCTCAGTATTATGTAACTTCGCAAAGGTCTTGGAGATATTATATACACATTCATTCGGCCGGGAAAAATTTTATATCACCATATCAGCATGGTTTTATGACAAAGATAATCTCACTAGTAGATTCCTCATATCCTCTTATATATAATCAAACTAACGGATTACTCATTATACCAAAAATAATTGTTTGTTTACAGAAGTAGAGATACATAACCCTAAAATCCAGAGGATTGAATACTCTAACTCATAGATAATATCTAGTATTACAGTTATCACAATAGAACTATAATTATAGAAGGGAATCATATAATAACAATTCCAGACTCAAAATTGATAATTATAAATTAATCAAAAAATTTAAAAAAATATATCAAACCAAGTAATTGACCTAGTAATAAATGAATCAACTCTATGGATAGCATATGCCATTATAATTATTGCCGTCACAATAGCCTTCATAACCATTTGGCACATCTATCAGAAATATAAACGAAATCCTGAGCCAATGATCTGATAAATTGTAGATGAAGAGGTGATGGACATTTTTATGTCTTTAAAGATTATTTTTGACTAAGGTTTGAGCCCTGAGGAACACCAGATTAGAATAGACGCATCGAGAACGTACAAATAAATAATTAATACCATTGAACTTTCTTGGACCATTGAGTCACTTAACTCTGATATACCTAAATGAAATGATTTAAAATACGAGACAAAGAATCTCTCTCTGTGAAGGTGATGAATTAGTTGTGAAATTAAGAGTTCCAACAGTTTTATTTTAACCTCCCACATGATTAACTATTTACTTATAATACATTTTTTGAATACTTCATTTGGTTGGTTTTATTTTCAACAACGATATAACTATTGCAACAGATAACACGTTTGCAACTAGGATATATTTTATATGTATATACTTATATGTAAATATTTGGCTTATTTATTGAAGCTGTCTTCTCTGAAATATCCAAGAGTGCTTTTCATATTTGTTTATATTTGTCATTATTAATCTTGCATTACGTTACCTCTTAATGATATTCACGATTATTCTTACTATTTTTTTTATTTATTTATATATTTTTTAAACCAATAAAAATTATTTAATTCCCAAAATTTATCTACTTTTATTTCTTATTAATTGTGTCATTCCTTCAAAGCGCTCAACGATTTTATAAGTATTTAAACAGTGTTGAAAAATTGAAAAAAGAGAGTGAAATAACTTCGTGACGCTGCGTGCCACACGTTACTGCCCGGCATTGATTTTTATTAGAATTTAACAGCAATATTATTGGGCAAAGAGTCTATGTTCTATAGGCCTACTAATTGTCACTGAATATATATTATATAAAAAATACTATTCACATTTCTTGCTGATGTTACCAATCCATTATACGTTCCGCAACAGCATGCCGTCCTTAGGGTCGTTGGATCGGAACCGTCACCATCAATTCAAATGATAAGTCGATTTGCAGGTTGTTAATCAATGCACTGTACATAGCAAATGCGATGTATCTGTAATTTCCTAGAAATTAATAAACTTTTTACAGTTACATTTCGCGTACAGAAGCTTGCATACGATACCTGAGAGAATTCTTGTGTAACTAGTCTTATATCGGCATTAGATAGTTATAATTGATATCCATATAATTAGTATATGGAATTGGTACATTTCCCTTGCATCAGATGAGGTAGTTCTAATTTTTTATATGTTGTGTGTGATGATGTAGTAATGACAGATCCAAATCCAAGATTTCCACCTCGAAAGCCCTCCAGATCATTGTTAAAATCTTTAAATTTTCCCATTAGAACCATTAAATTTTCAGACTTTTTAAATATTTGACACTTTTTAAGGTAATGGCGTAATGGCTCATTAATGTCGTCACACATCAGGTCTGGTTATGTTCTCGTAAGATTGGCTGCTGCATTGTTGCAAACAGCCGAGCATTTGGGTCCTGCTTTCCTCTAATCACAACTGCTTAACCTTTCCGTAACGTTATGACAGTATGAGGAGACATAAATATAGTGGTCTTAAGCAGAAACCAGTGGAAACCGTTCTGGACACTTTTTGCAGAGGTTTGGAGTGTGTGTAGAGCCCTGGACAAAATTGTGGCTGGACGAAACGCTGGGAGAGCCAACGATGCAGTTGCTGTCGGTACCTATTATGAAAAATTATTATGAATGAATGTTTTTTTACCTGTAGGTACAGCGATCCAGAGACGGAAACCGATCTCGACCGAGATTTAGACGAAGTTTAGCTTTTAACTTAACGAAAAAATTCGTATTTATGATAATAAGAATTAATAAATTATAAATATAAATGTTTACTGATAATACAGTACAATTCTTTCCTTAATGTTATCATTTTGTCGAAGTTCACCCTCCGATACACCCTCCGATTTTCTTGCAACCATAGTCATAACTTCTATGATATTCCCCATACTAGTTGCTATATGGCTGGAGGGTGTATTTAATCGTATTTTTATGATTAAAAACATATTCAGCGATCGCAAAAACCTATAAAACGATTCCCAACACATCAACATTTTCAGACGTCGACTTTTTTAGCCGCCATTTCGAAAAATGGCGACTTAGCTCGACTTTTGGTGAATATTTGTGTATTTTGATATTAGCATTGCCTTTGTGTGGTCAAAATATTACGGTAGCCAGTCTAATCACGCTTTTCTAGGGTTATTTACGCATTGCAATATTTTACTCGTGTAATTTACACCCTCCCCCCTCAAACCGAAATCCTAAGGGATGAAAACTTAGGAACTACGGGTCAAATCAGTCTATTAGGTCCATACAACACTTGTGCAAAGTGGCTTGGTTGCATCATTGAGTGCCCCTTCTTCTAGTTTCTTTGATTGTACCGTTTACACTATAATGTTGACAATTTCAGTACTGCCCGTTATTTTCTCACCACTCGTATTTTTAATTCAGGATATGTTTATCTTTGCTTTGTTAAAACCATAAAATTCATTAGTGAGAGATTTTTGGATGAAGATCTACTTTCCATTTTTTTTCTTTTTCAATTAAATTATTCAAGCCATTGCTCTATTTTTTATAGTCACATCTTAATTCTATGTTATCTGGATTTTTTATTTCCGCATGCATTTTGTCCCTTTTATTTATGCTTTTAATATGATGTATGTGATACTATATTGTATGTAGATGTATGTGAGATAGATAGTATATTATGATGATGAAAGATGGATATTATTAAGAACAGTAATATGTATTTCATATTGTTGCACGAAAACCTCTTTCACAGGGCATAGTATGGCATATAATGAGAATCATGTACACCAAAATCATACGTAAATGCATTTCTACATTCGTGTCAAATGATTGAAATAGGTAAGACATCGCTTTTCGCTTCATAAATGCATATACCTATAATTATGACACTGCATTACTTAAACTGGAACAGACATATAGAGTAGCGCTTAATGTCATTATTTCCTTTATACAGTTAAAATGGGATTAATTGCTGTTAAAAGGAGTGAACTTGAGTAACTGGCGACGAAGAAATGTAGGTCTACGTTTATAGAATTTAGAAAATCTTAATTACGGACGCCTTCCTCACTTTTGTTCATTGTTTTCTGTTCACTGAAGAAATTCTTACTTCGACCATCTCACCACTGTCGCGTACTCGCTTATATTAAATGCTAGCAATAATAATTTTCAGTAATTTAACTTGAAAATCGGTTGAATATATAAAAATTCTGCGCAAGGTAATATTGGCGGCATTGGTAGAGTTTCTGTCTACGACGCGACGTTTCAATTGGTAAGTATCCGCAATCGTCTTCAGGTAATTACCAAATTTGGAATCTGTTCCGGCGCCGTGTGTGCTGATGCATTGAGTTATGGTTGACTGTGACACGGTTCAAAGGATGTTTGAGTGGCTCCCATACGTCTCATAAGGGTTTAGAAATTAACAAATAATGTTGAAATATTATGAAGAGTGACAAATCGCCTATCCCACATTCATTGATCACAGATCATTAATTGAACTCGAATCACTGAGCCCTAAAAATAATGTAGGTATAAATAAATAAACATTTATTTCATAAGACTTTTAATGTAAGTATGGATATAGTATAAGTATAAATTTAGATTTAGTATTTAAAATAAAGATATTTATATCTTTATTTTAAATTAAGATATTTATATTTATTTACATAGATATTCATGTTGGCCTAAATTTTCTTCTATGAAGTATGGGTCACTAACCTGGTCAGGAAAACCACACCATTATTTTCTTATACAATAAAATTAGAATCATTGATTTTTTTTTATTTCGTTTATTATAAAGAAAAATGTAATGGGCCGACATCTGAAATATGAATAACAACATGAATAAATGAATAACAACAAAGTGTTTTACTAAGTTTTGCGATAGTAAATGAACTATTGTAAAAATCTGTCCGCTACTTAACCTAATATAAAATTATTGACATTTATGACATTAGTAGAATTTTGGGAAATTTTGATTAAGTCCCAATTGGTTTCACTAAACATCTTATACCTATGAGCTCTATTTAAAAATTGTTCTTTTATGAAGGTAAGCAATTGATAATTTAGATAATTGTTCAAAAATTTTGATATCTCACTTTATAGTCATAACTTATATTCGAATGATATGATAAGGTATCTTGAATTTGTCTAACATTGCTTCTTTACTCTTTTATTTTCACAACTTTGCTCTTGTCCGGCTAATTGTTATTAATTTTCAGCATACCCCGCCTATCTGGTTTCTCTGCAACTCAACAATTCTTTTAATCCTCTTCTCCCCTTATTTCTATCTAAAGGGTCCGCCAATAGGGACGCTCGATCTTTGACAGCTCATGGCGGCCATGTTGTTTGTGGTAGAGTTGGCAAACGTAGTTGTTATTATTCAGTGTATCTTCACAAATCACCATGAACCAATTCAGCCGCGAGCAACATGTGCAAATCGTTAAAACTTATTACGAAAATCATTCATCGGTTCGAGCAACGTTCCGCGCGCTCCGCCAATTTTACGGTGCAATTGATCGTCCTGCTGAGTCGACTATCCGTCGTTTGATTAACAAATTCGAGGCAACCGGTTCGGTGAACAATCAGCCAAAACCGACGCGTCGTCGAAACGTCCGATCTGCCCAGAATGTCGCCGCTGTGCGCGATAGTGTGCGTGAAAATTCGCGACAGTCAATTTCACGTCGCGCACAGGAACTCCGCCTTTCGGAAACATCACTTCGCCGAATCTTGCATCTGGATTTGGGCATGCATCCGTACAAGATCCAGCTGACACAAGAGCTCAAAATAAACGACCATAGACAGCGCCGTATCTTCGCTGATTGGGCTTTAGAGCAGTTGGAAGTCGACCCCGATTTTGGTCGCAAAATCATCTTCAGCGATGAGGCACATTTTTGGTTAAATGGGAATGTCAACAAGCAGAATTGCCGTTATTGGGCCGAGAACAATCCACAGGAGGTCCACCAGGTCGCAATGCACCCAGCAAAGGTAACTGTTTGGTGTGGATTTTGGGCCGGAGGCATCATCGGGCCGTATTTCTTCGAGAACGACGATGGTGTGTCCATCACGGTAAACGGCGAACGATACAGATCCATGATAACGAACTTTTTCTGGCATGAAATCGACAATATGGATGTCGAGGATATGTGGTTTCAGCAGGACGGCGCTACGAGCCACACAGCGCGCGCCACAATGGATCTTCTGCACGAGCGCTTCGGAGGAATGGTTATCTCGCGCGGAGGCGACATCAACTGGCCACCGAGATCGTGCGATTTAACCCCACTAGACTATTTCTTGTGGGGTTTTCTTAAATCACAGGTCTACGCAAACCAACCACAAAACACTGATGCCCTCAAAGTCAACATACGCCACGCCATCGATGAAATACAGCCCGATTTGTGCGCCAGAGTCATTGAAAATTGGACTTCTCGTATGCGCGCCACCCAGCGAAGCCGAGGTGGACATTTGACCGATATTATTTTCCATACATAATGCCTTCGAATACTCTTTCAAACAAAAAATAAATTTCATTTATACCTCTCACACAACTTGCTTTATTTCATTTTAAAGATCGAGCGCGCTTATTGGCGGACCCTTTACAATCTGCTTCTAAAGTTTATCTACAATCTCCTTTCCTTAATTTTCTCCCTGGCATCCGCTATTCCTCTTGAATTATTATTTTCTTCTTGCTTGGTTTCCACCCTTTTTGTTTTCCTGATCTCTTGATTTCATTTTTTATAATAAAGTCTATGCCATGTACCATTTTCTCTATTATATGTCTATACAATGCACTTTCTCACATTAGTTATAGAGTTTATTTATGCTTAGCATCTTTACACATTCACTATGTCTACTATACCTACATTTTACATTCCTAATTCTTATTTAATATATACTATCATTTTTTTCTATATATGATATATTTTGATACATATATATAATTTTGTATTCGTAATCATTTCCGATAATATATTAATACCTACTAAATTGTCTTGCACATCATTATAACTGAATTATAGGTCATCTATTATACAATATGATTATTTATAGAATAAATATACTTAGTTATAATATCAACAATCCACACTTTTCAATATATGATACATAAGAATGTTTGTATTATATTACGTGTACTGTCCTAACCTATGATTTAAGATTATGGTTTTGGTTATTTTGCAATATAATTGCCATAATATTCTCCAACAAAATAAAAACTATATTTGAGCAGCATTTTCTTTGTTCTGATTTTAAATAACTCAATAATATTTAATTTCTTGAGGGAAGCTAGCTGATAGCTTGTTGCATAATTTTATAGACATTACTGTTGGACCATTTGAGACCATTACAGTTATATTGTTATAACAATTGGGTCTTAAGGAGTGACATTTTAAATTTGCTCTATTGTCAGTAAATGTATCTGGATTGCCTTTAACATAATACACGCAATTAAAAATATATAAGCAATAATTGTAATAAGCAATAGTTGAGTGTCGCGCACCCTTAAAGGTTATAGAGTTCTAATAATTTTCTTTTGCGGTATAAACAGATTAACAATTTTATTGCCATTTTATCCCCAGCAAATAATACATTAATTGTGCAATAAGAGAAAAATAAAATGTGCAATCAAGACTCGCACATTTCCAAAATAATACATATTTAGAATTTCTAAACTTACATAATTTCTTAATTGCCATAAGGCGAAACAAGTAGTACCTATATAGTGATTTTATTTATCAAAATGTTAATGTGATTTTCCCATGATGGATTGAAATTATGTAAGTAGGTACCTAAAAATTTTACGGAGTGGCTTTTTCTTTATAGTTTTTCCATCAATTCTAACTAGTAGACTTCCGATGATGTTTTTTGGAGAAAATAAAATGAAATTTGTTTTTAGTCTATCAAGTACAAGACCATTATCAGAACAGTAAAGGTGCGATTTCGTTGCGACGTCCAGCGTTCGCGACGTTCAGCAGTCGAGCACTTGTACAATGTGTTTTAATGGGAATGATTTCGTTGAAACGGCTCCGTCTACGGACGCAGCGGTCGGCCGGCGACGGCTGCGTCCCGACTGCTCAAAAACATGTCGAGACGCGAACGCCGCGCCGGCTGGAACGCCGACCCCAGTATGTTGCAGACTTGCGGTTTACAACATAATTTAGTGGATAATAAATATATTATATATTAGTGTAATCTGGAGCATAAAAAAGTGAAAATGGCCAAGTCGTTTTCACATACCGATGATGAAATATTAATAGACCAAGTGAGAGAATTTCCATGTTTGTATGATCATGCTAAAGATTTCAAGGATTTCCAGATTCGCGAAAACATTCAGAATATTATCTTCGTCATCTTCAATCAAAAGCAATGCTGCTACTACTTCCGCATCCATTTTTTAAGCACTTTTCGCAGACGCAGATGGTTTAACCAAATTGCACTATTATTACGGCTAGCCGTCAAGGCTGAACATCGCGGCGGGTCGCGAGCGCTGGAAGTTGCAACGAAATCACACCTTAATCCTGAATATTCAATATAGACACTTCATTGCACCAAAGCTAAGTAATTCGTCAAAGTGTTTCTATGATACCGAAGATGATGTATCATCTGCAAATATGGACATGAATGAGTTATAATTAAGTTTATTATTGACAATATCGTTTATAAATATCAAGAAGAATAGTGGCCCCAAGACACTCCCTTGGGGAACACCAGTACTGATATTAATTGAGCTTGATTTATATACATATAATTGCATTTTAGGCGAACCTCTTGAGACCTACTTTTTACTAAAGATCTTATCCATTCTAACGCAGGTGCTCTAATGCCATATTTAAGTATATATAAATAGGTAGATAGTATGTATTATGATGATGAAAGATTATTATTATTAAGAACAATAATGTGTATTTCTCATATTGTTGCACGCAAACCTCTTTAAAAGAGCACGTGGCATATAATGAGTTTATACATAAGTAAGATCGTACTTATGTCTTAGTCTTAGTCTTAGTCTTTTAATCGTCTCCCGATGATGTCATATTGACGAGACGCGCGTCGGATATAGTGTTTAGTGTCGTGGAGGTTGTAGAAAATCACATTAGTGTTAATTTCACATCCAATGTTCCCCGTCAGTATCTAGGTTTTTGTATATCTTCGGAAACCTTCAAGGTAGTCCGTCTATACACTCTGATAATACATGACTTGAAAAATTTCCAATATAGACTTGGTAATTGTTTTGTATAGTTGAAAGACTATCGATGCATGGATTTAATCTATTTTTGTTTGATATCCTTATCTATTAAAAAAGAAATCCCAGGCAGAGAAATACAGACTGCCACCTGTTAAGACAGTCGTAATATAATATTTTCTTTTTAACAAAAGATTTTTCAGGAAACGGCCTATTCCAATTATGACCTGCTAAGATTAATCATGTCGATTAATTAGCGGAATTCGCTATTAAAACGTCTTAAGCAACAGCAGTCATAATATATAACATGTATTAATTAGAATAGCGGTACTTATAACAGCCGGATCATCCCGCGTGTTTACTAATTCGTTAATTAATTCAGAGCGTGGCCGTGTGCTTTCCCCGAGCCGCCCGTCACGATTGCGCCGAAGTATTTACATTATATTACCTTTCGGAATACTAGATTAAAATATTTGGACGAAGCGGCTTATATATCCTTCCCGGTGTTTAAGAAACTTCCCAACGGATTATAACTAGTAAATCAGCTAGCTAACCAAGATGAGAAGGATGATAATGAGGTTGTGGAAGGATTTAAAATTTAAAGCATAAAAATATCATACAATGATCTGTTGATCATAATATGGTCTACATAATACCTACATAGACCAACATAATATGCACGGATTTTCCATCCACGCTTTTTCATTCGGGGTTTCGTCCACGTCTAATATTTCATATTTCTCAAATTAACCCTTTTTCGCGTTAAACTTAATAGCTGATTACAAATAATTAGGAAATCGAAGCGTGCCTGAAAAAAGCATAATGGCGTTTAACAAATTATGAATGGAAACAATTTTTCACAACAAAAACGTTGAGTTTACTCAATTAAAATAGCATCACAGCATGTAGAGACACTACTGCTATAATAACATAAAAAAAATAAATTGGGTGCGTGTGCTTATGACCACACGATAGAAGTGAAAACTTCTAATTTTCGAATTTTAAAATATATACTGTAACCGTCCGCCTGTATTACCACAAATATTTTTCATTTGCATGTACTACAGAAGCTCCTACATTTTTACAAAAAATACACATCATTTTTGCCCCTTTTTGGTTTTAAATTTTATCGTTGATTCTAGTGAACTAGAATCAGAACTTCTGGTATCTGTTGTGGAAGAGTTAGCCATTTTTGTTTGAAAACTCAAAATAAGGAAATAAGCCAACAAATCTTTACTCTATTAAACTTACTTTTCTGTTTGCCTCTTGAAATGTTTATATAAATATTACGTTCCTTAGATAACGATGGAGAGCGTAGTTAACCCAATGCTTGATGTAAAACTATTTTACTTCACTTCAGTCTTAGTAGTAAAAGAAATATTAGTATCTGAAAAAGTACCCATTAAAAGCAATCAATCAATTTTTGTAGTTTTATTGTACAATACCTACAGGCTCCTTATAATCTAATATACTCCACAGTTAGAAACTTGATTTGCGTTTTTATTTCCGCAACGGATTTTGTAGCTGTGATGTTTGGTTTCTTGGTTGTAGAAGGGTGTGTGAAGGACGGACCTTACTCAGTGATACGTCTTTTCGTTGCAAGTTTGCAGACATATTCAATTTTGGTGCTGTTTTCAGGGCATGTATCCATTTTTGTAGGTCCCGTATCAGAAACTGACATGTATGTCAAAATGTTTTAAATTTGCTATTTTTTACGGATTTACCGGGGTTTTGGTCGTGTTCTCGATGCCGCACTGGCTAAGGAGGTTGTATACACTGTTTCTACCACAATAAGGGTCTTTGAAATGCTTTAAAAGGGCGCTTTTTCTCTTAGCAGGATCTATTAGTAGGAGCATCGATTAAGGGGTACAGGTGACCTAGCTCGTTGCTAGGCGATAATCAACTGAGCGTTGCCACGGGTGATGTCTGACGCCAGACGCCTGACGCTCCAGTCTCATTAAACACCCACAAAAATAAAAGTGGAGAGGCCGAAAAGTGCAGAGCGCGCCTAAAGAAATTTTTACTTCGAAAATCTACTGACAAGCCGTCAGAGGCGCGCTGTAGGGACAATACATAAAATTCATGATTATTTATAAAGGAATATACTTTTTTCACTACAAAAGAAACGTTGAGTTTAATCAATTAAACTACCATCACAGGAAGTTAAGGAACCACTACTTTAATATTATCCGAAAACATACACTGACAAGTCGTCAGAGACGTGCTATATGGAAAAAACTTGGAAGAAAAAACTTGGAAGGAGAAAATATTATAGCCACATTATTTATAAATGGATGCATTTTTCATAACAAAATGTATCGTATATGACGTTTTCTTCGCGGAGATTGCGAGAGAGAACACGATACAGAAGGCACGATACATTGTGTACCGTGTTACTGAGTAACTGGAAATGTCTCGGACCTGACGTCACAGTAGCCTGCGCGCTGACATACCGTTGTGTGTATCGTGCTATCATGACATTAGGTTAAGACACCACTACTCTAAGAACATTCGAAAAAAATGCTTGTAAAAATGTAGGGAAAAACTTATAAAATTCATAATTATAAAAGGATAATTTCTTCACTACGAAATTAACTAGGTAATAATAAATAATTAACTTTAATATAGCAACTCGTCGAAATGCGTTTTCTTATCAAATACCTACGTAAATTATGAGTACCGTTGATTGAAGGAACCTTATCATCCAACGTGAGTACTGAGTACATATAGTTCCAGTTCTTGGGAAGGATGACGATCCCAGTAGTTTGGTATTTTTCAATATATTGATTCTTTGAGTCCCTTATACAGTTAATCAGAATCCTGAGCATTGTATAAACGCTTCTATCTATAAAAGCCTCACCAATGCATAAAATTACACTTGCCTATTACCTATTATCGATAAAATAATTGCTCATTATAAGATTTAACTGATCATTTCATTTTGTGTAAAAAGGCATCAAACCATGCAGAAGTTTAACATTAAAACCATCAGAATAATCCGGTAATTAGATTATATACTTTCTAATAGGCAGTAAAAGCCTTTTATGCTCGATTAGAAAGACCGAAATCCTTTAACTTTTCTCCGCTTTTTTGCGTGCTGACCGCTGGGAAAAAATGTATTAGGCAATTGTAGAACGAACGTTTGTAATTCCACGGTCACGTTCTGGATATTATATTTGTTGATTTCACAGTTTAATATTGTACTTATTTAAATCTGTACCTTCTCAAGGAGTTATATAAACATTAGATCACAGTGCAACAGACATGTTGGTGCCGGCGATGTTTTCTTTGTGAACTGTTTCTCGGTAAATTTTGGGTGCAGTATCCAAAATCCAAAAAACCGCCAGATTTGATATATCAGATCTACTTTTTGAAATGCGCTGTACTGGCTGATAACGTGTCTCGAGGACGAAAAGATATCTCGATGAATGACCAAAAATTCAAGTTGATATACGACCCCCATCTTTTATTTAAGGGTTTCTGTGGTTTTTGCGCATTTGTTTACATTTCTGCTGTCCCTCAGCTATTGAAATTTGATGTTGGTTTAGTGTCAACTGAGGACTTTGGCATCATTTTTGTGTTCCGGCTGCACCAAATTCACGGATAGAGTGAGAAGACCACGAAAACACTTATCGGTCGATATAATTTTTGATGCATCAATGATACCCACAATTTCTCAAGACAAATTTTGGTCAATCAGCGAATATACAGCGTCTCATATCGATGCAAAAGAGTAAATTTGAAACCGAGAACTTAAAAGTACGTAAAGCGAAGGATTAAGAGGCTTCAAAACACATTAGGAGTAATAATTGTTGGCACGGACGTAAATTTATTGGTCCTTTTGATAAGTCTCTGATAAGGCCTCGAATATTAATTTATTTTACAGTTTTTCAGTCTAGAGGAAAACATAATTGCTGAAAACATCTATTTTTACATGCATTAAGCAGATGCGACACAGTATCTACTTTGTTTGGAAAGGTAAAAGAAAATGTATTAGTGTACTGATTAATAATCCTGATTTACTGCTTTTCTTCAAACCAAACGCAGATCCGCAAGCAATTGCTAACGCAAGTCCCACTTTGCTTTGTGGCTGCAGCGATGGAAGTTCAGCTTCAAATGAGTTCAGGCACAAAACTTTTATTAGAATGGCGTACAAGCAAGCATAACATCGCAAATTTTCCTCCTACCGAAGCCGCAGCTGAACAGCATTCATACCGCTAATATCATCAAGTGCAACTTTGGCAGGGGGACGAGTTAAACGCTAAGATTGGGCCTGAAAAAAAACACATGCAGCCTTATCTCTAGTTACTACTTCTATGCCTCCCGCTGCACCGTAGCTTTTAAGCTCATATCTTGCAAATGAAAGAAAGGTTGCGCTGGGAAAACGGGCTGCGATGTGCGGTGATGTGCCTTTAATGCAATAACACCTGTGAAAACACTGCAGATGAAGACATCGGAGACCTGATGAAGAATGATCAAGATGACCCTGATGAAATACATTTAAAATTGTTAGGTGCTGAGATGGACACGAGAGAAGACCCATTGGATCATTCTGACGATGACCCAGGAGAAAGATCAGACAGAGAAAATATCCATAATTTGATAGGTGAGTATCTTTTTCCCATTCTCGTTCTTTTCCCCCTCTATGCCATTTCTATAACATTTTTAAGGCCATAAGGCCTAAGGGATTTGACCCGGAGGGCAAGCCTAATTTTCGATTAAGAGTCAATATGGCGGCTATTTTTCAAAATGGTGGTTTATAATCTAGTCAATCTTATTTTGACCGGTTTTAAACGATCTATAGGTATTTTATCTATTTTAAAAAATATATTTACTTTAGTACAAACATATCAAATGACAACCCTGCGTCGGACTCGAAGAACACGTGGGAACGACAGTTGGTCGGCTTGCCCCACTCCAAATTTTGCAAAGGCAAATTCAATTTGTCACTTCTCTACGGTTGTTATTCTCGGTCGCGAGTTCGCAACTGACCTCGTTTTGGTTTTTACTTTGAGTGTACAGACACGCGACTTAGTCAACATGTATATTTTCATGTTGTTGAATAGAAAAATCAAACAAGATTTTTTTTCTACTGATAATAAGTCAGGTAAACAATATGTAGATAATATTTCGATTTATTTTATAATTGTATTAAGTATAATAGATCATATTCCCACACATAAAAAATAAAAGAAAATCACCCCTTTGAGGTTATGTGTTTCTTATATCACGCTAAGGTACCTGTTACGTAATATATGCTACAATAAATAGACCTTTTACATATAAAGATTGCCAGTGGCGGGCAATTTTTTTGGAGGGATTTAATAACATTCAGGGGTTTTCATGCCTTTACTGGTTGTGACAGTGTATCCTTCTTTGGCGGAAAAGGAAAAAAGGAGCATGGAAAACATGGATGTACACTTTTAACCACCCTGTACAAATTTATCATATAAATTAACATTGCACTAAAAAAAGAGTTGTTTTAATTAATTGCGCTCCAAAAAAATTGTCGAAATCGACATATTGGGTGCTAAAACTGTTGATAACTAACAATTGCGAATTGTTAGTCGGCCATTTTGAACAAAAAGGGCCATTTTGAGTCAAACTCAAAAAATGACCTCTCCGGGTCAAAAATCTTATAATCATCTAAAATACGTGTGTGCCAAATTTCATGTTTTTAGACAAATTTGCCGAGTGGTTGGATTAAACGCGGCAGCTACTAATCCGAGGCTAACTTTAGTGTCTCTTTAAAGAAAAAAATAGGTAGATTGGATATTTTTTCATTAAGTATCGTGATGTTTTTCCTCGTATTTCAGAAGCTCATAAAAGCTATTTTAGCTCAGAAAGTAAGGCCTTTGATCTGGTCCCTCAAAATCTTTAAAATGACACCGAAGGAATTACATGAAAGGCTTCAAATAAACCTTGCAACTTTCAATTTGAAATATTTTCATCATTTCCTTCCCAGTTTTCAAGCGGTTTCCAAAAATCGTTAAATGTTTTTAGTTTTCTGACTTCCTCTCATCAATTTATAGTGATTATAAAATGTATTTTTTTTAATAACAAAAATTAAATAGTTGTGAAATTACTCGTTTTTGGCGCCATTGTTTCGAAAATTGTGGTTTTTCCGGTAGGAAATTTGGAGGGAAGTAAAAAAATTGGAATCAGCGACCTCCTATTTTTCCAGGTAATATTCTGTATTTCCTGGAGTATTTCTCCTATTACAATTTTGAAAATGGATTTCGATGGCTCAATAGAAAAATTAGCTTTACTTGTGTAATTTGAAAATGTTTAGAAAATTTAACGGGTTATATAGTGCGATCCCGAATTTGGCTACTGGTTACATAAAGAGGTGCGGAGGATCGCCTCGAGCGAACGGAATGTCCGGAGCTCTTGTTACGAGATATGATTTTTATAAAATGGGTCGGATAAAAAAATTTTGCTAATAGCGACTTTGAACGTTTGTATCTTGAGAACGAAAAGGAAAAGGAAACCTGCGCTTTCTTCATCAGAAAGAACTCGCGACAGTGTGTGAGATTTTATTACAATTAAACTTTAAACAACCTAACGGGGCCCTAATAAGTCTCCTGTAAACAAATTGCGGATATATTCCCAGAGACGAGCGAGGGCGAGGACACTTACCTTACAATAAATTTTCTCACCATTGGTATTGTAAGAGGCTTGTTGACCGGTTCTTAAATACCAGTGATTATACGAGAAAGTGGAGGAGCAAGCGAACTGAAGTCGTAGTAAAAAACGATATGATGGAAAATGATGATGGAAAATATCTGCAAATATAGGAACACATGCAGGTATAAAAAATTGTGATAAATAATAAACCGTTGTTTGCAAAAATCTAAACAAGAAATTATACAGATAACTGAAATCCCCGTGAAAATACAGACAGTAGAGCCCAAGTGTCTAAAAACGCAAAAACGTCCAGACTGTATGAGTGAAAAATATTAGAAAAGGGCGTAAACTTTCTGTTACTAGGGTCAAGAAAACTATTCTTCTCTCCTTGAGCCACTTAACATAATATACCTTGTCTGTGTACTATCGTGAATGCATTATTGAATGTAACAAATTTGATAAAATTGCAATTACTTATTGGAAACGAACATTTCCAACTGACAAATCGTTGTCACGGATGGTGCTATAAAGCGACAAGATCCGAAGATAACTTTGGCAATTAAATCCATATTTCCCGTACCCATATCAAGTTAACGTTCATATAATCACTGAGGTGTATATATTATTTTGTTTGGAAATGGAACTTATAAAGTTTCTATAAAAAATACATAAATATTGCATTATAATCACTGAATATACAACTGGATAGGGCTGGAACCTTTGATGTAATTATAACACTCGGAGTAGTTTCCACAAACACCAAAACACTTTCACTTCGCTCGACGAGGTGTTTTTATCTCACCCTGTGTGTTAATCAAGTAATGGTATCGAAAATACACTCTATATGAAAAGCACTTCTTTTACGAGCATTTTGTTTTTTTATTCACTGATCTATCTCTAAATTTGTCCAAATTACAACTTTTTTGCCGAAACCTTGCATAATTACCAAATTTATGAACTCATCCTGAAACAATTTTCTAGTGCAATGAATACGAATTTTAAGAAACACATTTTTATTAAACACAAAATTATAAACTGGGTTAACTGCTTAATACCGTGTATTGCCACCCCTGGCAACTCTGAGAGCTTCCAGTCTACGCGGCATACTGGAAATTAGGTTTCTTATCGTTTCCATTGGTATACGATCTCATTCTTCCACTAATGCAATTGCCATTTCAGCAATACTTTTCGGAGGCCTCTCGCTAGAACGTACCCTTTTCCTTAATTCATCCCACAAATGTTCTATAGGGTTCATATCGGGGCTTCTCGCAGACCATTGTAATGTAGTGATACCCGTAGCTTCTAAGAAATTTCACACTATTGCCGCGGTATGTCGTCGGGCATTATCCTGCATTAATATAAAATTATAGCCCACCAACTGTGCATGAGGTAAGACATACTGCTGTAAAATGTCAATATAGATTCGGGCTGTCATCGACTGTCTCGGTAGAAAACCATGAAGGGGTGTCTTTTCATTTGTTGAAATCCCTCCCCACACCATAACCGACCAACCATTGAAACTTACGCATTCTGTTATTAAGCTCTGACTAAACCTTTCACCAGTCCTTCTCCACACTCTTTTTCTTCCAGAACCCACCCTCCGAACAGTGCTTCCTGTTCTCCTCTGCACGAGCGACGTAACGTTTACTACGTCCATCGTTTACTAATGCAACTAATCTTGCTACTTGTTCAGAGTTTATTTGAGGCATTTTACGTAACAGTCTCTAAAACGTTTTTACTGACACTTAATGACACAACAATAGAGTGAAATAGTGAGTAATTGCTATGACAACGGTAACTGTTTTTTCAAATACAATGTGATCCTACGATAAATTTAATATGTGAGATAAACGAAAGGTTTCGGCAAAAAAGCTGTAATGTGGACAATTTTAGAGATAGATCAGTGAATAAAAAAACAGAATGTGCCTTTCATATAGAGTGTAACCATTTTCGATACCATTACTTGAGTAACACACAGGATGAGTTAAAAACTAAGAAAAAACATGATTTGAGGTTTTCCACTACCATCTAGAAGGCTTTGAAAGAATTTTCTAAATAAACCAGTTAATATTACTTACCTTTCCGTGTAAACAAAAAATTGTTGAGAGAAATACCCAGAGTTCCAGTGAGAACCAACGTAAGTGAGATATTTGCAAAAAAACATTTTTATGACCTTTGACCATAGATATCTTAAGACGCGGACATGAAATTTTATAAATAAGACTTTTGAGACAACTTTTAGAACGCGAAAATAAAGGTTTATACAAGTTTACATCTTATTATCTCTCATTCCGAGGTAAAACCTCTTATGTGACTGGACTACTAACTATTTTTAAATAAAGCACTGATTCTCAAGAATTCCTTTATGGACCCTGACAATAAATTTAATAACGTGTATGCCCACCTCTCGCAGTAATGACAGCTCAGAGTCATCGGGGCATCGAATGAATAAGGTTAGTCAAGACGTCGGCGCACAGCTCTTTTAAGTTGGTCCCACAAATGTGCGATGGTATTAAGTTCAGGGCTGCAGGCTGGCCAATATAATCTTGGTAAGCTAACTTCATTCAGGTACTCATTCGCTATTCGCGCTACGTGCTGATCATACATTAGGATAAATTAATTTCCAATATACGGAGCATTTGCGCCCTCTTTAGGATCATGCGTTAATTCTATTGCGCAGTGTATAACTCAGCCGATTAGCTTAATAAGGAATATCCTTTCTACCTCGTAAACAAATTTCCTTAATCGGAATCCATATTTAACTAGTCAGTCGTCTGCTGTGCGACATGAAAGTGGGCTAATAAGTATTATATTATCTTCGGAAAGATGAGCAATAAAAGCATGAAAAGTAGGGCCAACGTCAGGTTAATGTATAGCCTACCTACCTGATGAATAAATTTGATTTATATTCTCCCGTAACATTTCTATTTCCCCGGATAAATGAACGGTAATGGCTGTTTTATCTTATCCTGTATAATTTCAGTTGATTAAATCAATTAAATTACCCATTAGGGGGCTTTCTTATTTCATGTACTAATGATGGAAGCCATATTCGCTTGTAATTACCAGATAATTTTTATTTTTTTGGCACTTTATGTTCTGATTGTATTATAGTACTTGTGAGTTACTTTCGAATATCCAACACTTGTTGCAAATGTATCATTCTATAGGTAAATTTAAAGTGACTTCAATGTGGCAAAGGTTTAGAACTAGACCAATGGGTACGGGCACTCGTTTCTGGTTTGACTACACAACATTTGAGATTAGTTCTGAAAATATAAGCAAATATGGCGGTCCAAACAAAAAAACATGGGTGTGTGCTTATGACCACACGATAGACGTGAAAACTTATGCTGTAATCGTCCGCCCGTATTATCACAACCCGAAATACACCTCACCCGTTAATACACGTTGACCGTACACGCCCGTGACATAGATACTTTAAGCAACCGACGCAGCGCTAGATGCGGCCCCACTGTATGTCGCTCCAAAATACCTACTCATAGTTAGCAAGTACTCTAATCTGGAATCTGGAATTTGTTCGGGTTGCGGATGAGAGATCCGCTGCACTTAGGCCCCATTGGGCCCCTTGTGCTTCCTCCGTGAGGGAAATGTCTCCCTAGGCCATCGACCAGCGTAATGTTATACAAAAAGTGATGATGTTGCCTAGGGGCATTTCCCTCAAAATGGCCTTAGAACGTTCCCCAATATGGATTCTCTGGTCGATGACACGGCGCGGCGCCGGCGGGACATTCACACATTCACAAAGTACATGCTCGATCGTTTCATCTTCTTGTTCACATCCTCTGCAGATGGGTGTGTCACTTTGTCTCATGTTATAGAGGTGCTTCCGTACCAGGCAGTGTCCGGTTAGGATTCCTGCAACAAATCGCAGTTTACCCCTAGACATTGCCAGATAATTCCTCGCCGTCTCTTCGCTGGGATAACTCAAGAGATTTCTGGCCAGCTGACAGCTACTTGTTTCATTCCATAACGTCTTAAATTTCTTATGGGTGTTTTCATTTATTAATTGGCGTTTCGCTGCAACTGGTAGTGTACTTGAAGGACCAGGCCCAAGGACTCTCAGGCTGGCTGCCTTCTTGGCCAGTTTGTCAGCTTCTTTATTTTTTTTTTTTTTTTTGTATACAAACACCAATAGCATTTACTATAATTACAATCTGATCTGAACTTAGATGAATGAGTAATATTTTTCTAACCTAATTTACTACTGCTACAAAACTTATATCTAAGGACTTACTCACTAGTGTTCCTTATATTTTTCTAATACTTAATTACACTAATATTAATGTGTACACAGGCACTGTTCTCTGCTTTTGCACTAACACAAAATTATACTAGCTCGAAGGGTTTGATCCTCCTGAGCCTTCGAATCTGGTTTGTATTGTCGAGGAGCTGGATGACTTCGACATTGACGTGACGATGAAGTCGCTGTTCGTGACTTTTGGCGAATTCGCTGATGGTCTGGATAACGGTGTCCATTCCCATGTCCCATGGAGGTCACTATTTCTGCAATACCAGGGGGCATTAACAATGCTCCTTAACACTTTGTTTTGGAATCGCTGGATTATATCTAGATTGCTCTTACTGGCACAACCCCACAGCTGGATGCCATATGTCCATACGGGCTTGAGAATTTGTTTGTACAAAAGTACTTTGTTATATATTGACAGTGTGGAATTTCGTCCAAGCAGCCAATACATTTTTTTAAATCTGATATCTAATTCTTCCTTTCTCTTTTTGACATGTGCTCTCCAGCGTAGCTTAGCGTCCAGTGTTATACCCAAATATTTTGCTGTATCAGCATATGGTACTTGGATATTGTTTATGCTAACAGGGATATGTCGGTCTGTCTTGTTAGTGAAATTAACATGGGCAGATTTACTCTCATTTAGTTTAATTCTCCATTGCTTAGTCCAGGTGTTGATTTTGTTAACTGATTTTTGCAGATTTATTGCCGCTTCTTGGTGATCCTTTCCCACAGCCATTATAGCAGTGTCATCAGCAAAGGTGGCTATCGTGTCATATTATAATTCAGGAATATCACTGGTGTATAGTAGATAAAGGACTGGCCCTAATACACTCCCTTGTGGTACTCCCGCCTTGATTTCTTTAAGTTCAGAATAAGCGTCTTCCTGCTTAATTCTAAAAGTTCTATCTGAAATATAAGACTTCATTAATTGTGAGAACTGATTAGGCAGGAGCTTGCTTAATTTATACTGCAGTCCCTCATGCCATACTTTATCAAAAGCCTGTGCTACATCAAGAAAGACGGTAGAACAAACTTTTCTTTCCTCCAGCGACTTTTCAATTACATCTGTGATCCTATGGACCTGATCTATAGTTGAATGACTCTCTCTGAATCCAAACTGATGGTCTGGAATTATGTGTTTGTCTTCAATGATTGGTTTTAATCTTTTAAGAAATATTCTTTGGAACAGTTTTGATATTACAGGGAGCAAGGAGATTGGCCTGTAGGACGAAGCTTCATTTGGTGGTTTTCCGGGTTTCAGGATCATTATCATTTCTGCTACTTTCCATGTCTTCGGTACATATTTTAATCTAAAAGATGCATTAATAATATAGGTAAGTTTTTGAATGGCTTTACGTGGGAGATGTTTTAGAATTTCCCCCGTAATTAGGTCAAATCCTGGGGCTTTTTTCGGGTTAATGTTTTCTTTAATTTCTTTTGCTATTTCTTTCGGGGTAGCAGGTCTGATTGCACCTTCTTCCTGGATAAGATTATCCCAGTCAATAGTGTTTTCTCCCTCATTCGGCTGGAGAGTCTCTTCAAGATATTCAGCGTACCTGTTGGCTTTTTGCATATTACTTTTTGCCCACGTACCATCTGTATTTTTAATTGGTGGGTTCTGCTGTATTGGTCTCTTGAGTCTCTTGGTAGCTCTCCAAAGTGAATAGTCAGTTGACAGTTCACTTAGGTAGTCAGTAATAGACTTATCTTTGATTTTTTTAATCTCTCTTTTGAGTTGTTGTGTAGCATTATTTAATATGGTTTTATCGGCTGGTGATCTAGATTGATGCCAGATTCTTCTGAGCCTTCTTTTCTCGGAAATAAGAGCTCTGATTTCTTTGGGGTAGTTGTTACCTTTAATTCTTGGAGTAATATCCGGAGTATTATCCCATGCAGCTTGTTGGATAACATTAACAAATGATTCTGTTTCATTATCTAGTTGTTCTTCATTTCTTAGAGGCACTGACAAATTGATACTCTCTTCAAGTTCTAATCTGAAGCTTTTCCAATCTGTTAGTTTATTTACTAATCTATGGGCTAATTCACTTTGTATAATGCTGTCACTGAGCGTAAGTAATATGGGAGAATGGTCAGAGTTCAAATCCCAAGCTTCTTCCACATGTATATAGTTTACTGATACATTTCGAGTTATGAAAAAATCAATTAGATCTGGGATTTTGTTGGGATCTGTAGGCCAATATGTTGGCTTGCCAGTTGATAATGTTTCGCACTTTAGTTGATTGGCTGCTTGTAGAAGTTCTTTTCCTTTTGTGTTCGTTAACCTAGATCCCCATTGGACTTCTTTATTGCCGTTGCATTTTTCTTTGGCCCAGCACAGGCAGCTGTTATTCATCTGACATGCTCTCACAAGTGTTTGGTGACATTCCCATGTTGACCCTTTAGTTATTTTATAGTTTTTCAGGACCAGTAGTGATTGTCTACTATCTGTGCAGATTCTTATTGTCTTGCCAGTTATTTTTGCGAGCAATCTCTTGTGCGGCTATGGTTATACCAGCGAGTTCTGTGTGTACTACACTTTTATCCATAGTCCAAACTGTATACTCTTCCCAATTTGGAAGCTTCAAATATAATGCCACATCCTTTGCTATACTACCGAATTTTATGGATACCCATAACAGCTTTATAACATTTCCCATTTATATCTCAATAAAAACGTCGTTCCTTAAAATCGGGAGTACGCTCAAATTAACGTAAACTTTCTATATTTACTTAAATATTCCATCCCCCAATACGTGGACTGATCCATCCTACAATACTGTAGTTCTATTCTCATTAGTTTTAGTGTTAGGAATTTTCAGTAGCAGCAAAGATCGCATGTCTTCAATATCATCAATTGCCATCTAGTGAAGATCTAGTGTTTTCCAATTATTTATCAGTTGCTTTCTCCTAATCAACTTAATAAAAAAATTTCTTATTATATATGAAGTCTTATGCAAATTATATATGAAGTCATTACAAAATTTGTACAAATTTTCAATTATCCAATTTGTAACGAAATTTTTAAAGAAGAAGAAAGAAATGCTATAAACATATTTTGAATTTTAGACCAAAATTTTCGGAAAAATGTGTATATATATATATATATATATATATATATATATATATATATATATATATATATATATATATATATATATATATATATATATATATATATATATATATATATACGACAACCTTCCTTCCCCCACCTACCAATTGTCCGCGTCTATGACAACATGTTCTGGAAACCAAAACCTTCAACTGTTTTCTAAAATATTGCTGTATATACTTTTCTTTTCTCCAAACCCTATTTCTGCGGGCCTACAAATGGTTTAATTTAAGTTTCTACTTGTATTCAAAAACGTCAAAAAATATTCTACGAAACAGAACTATACATTGTAAATTTTCTATAAATAACCGTCGGTCTGGTAACTTCTGCGCTTGTACCTGTATTTAATTTTTTTAAAATGTGCGCTGCTATGCGATGAAGAGCATAAAATACAGAAAGAAATAAACCTCCAACGGGACATAATTTGTTGCCATGCAGCGATGGTCGAGGTTGAGCCGGTGCCGATATGAACTAAGTACAGTATCATTTCATTCTTCTTGTATTACAAGATAGATCGCGCTTAATTAGATTTGATGAGTATGCAAATCTTATTATTACGAATTGAATTAGACATTTGATATCTTCGATATCTCATACAGAAGTAGAAACGCTGTAGTTTCTTAACATCGCAAGCCGCCGGCTGGTAGATTTATGTTTATTATTTATGTCGTTTTAAGCAGTAAGCTTTCCATGAAGTAATGTCAATGATTTTGACAAAAACTGTTTATTACAAGTTACTGCTTTTTTGTGAATGCAGCGAAGTGACAACGCTACGAACTGAATTACATACACTTCGTATCTACGAGAGTAAACTACCCTGTGGGCGAATGGGTGTCGCTGAAATCGAGAGCCGCATCTCCCGTCTTTATATGACCTTGTATGCCACGATTAAAACAGTTATTTGTAATATTTGTTTTGTATCAATCATAGACATGTTTGTATTTTATTAGAAATGCCTTTTTCCAGACTGAAAATTGAGGACAAAAAGGTGGGAAATACTTTTCTGTCAGGCGAAAATGCTTTGAGGGATTTTTTTTAGATAGATAGTTTCTTTTTATATGGCGAAATCGCCGCTTAATCTCCGTATGCATCACAAACCGTCGTTCACGAGTCGCCACTGTTTCATAGGAACCAGATAACTGCGTAGATAATAATATCGTCGACTTCCATATTCTCTCCCCTTATCTAACTTATCGCCTGTCTTTCGGTAAGGTGACACCACCTTAGGGTTACTTAGCATTTTTTAGCATGACACACTTTCTAAAGCTATATGCTATGGGGCTCGGGACTGCTCGATTTACGTGCTTTAAATACTGGAACCCATATAAGTAGCCCCACAAGCACAAGCCATGGAAGTGACCGTTTGGGGTGGGACCCCGATTATAATATCCGGTCGGAGATTACCTGGATGACCGCGTGCGTCCATCCGGAATAAGAAATTATGTGCGGGAAATGCAGTGTCGTTTTGATAATGCATCTCTAATAAAGTCCATTCATTACATAGAGAATGCCAATTTTGACACCAGCCGATGGCCATATTAGGCGCTCCAGGATTATTTTCACATTTGTATTTTACACTAGTATTTTTAAACGTCCTGTGTAATAAAATTTCTCCCGTACGGGAGAAGAAGACTAGGAGAACTAGGAAGACGATCCAAGATCGTCACATTTGCCTACACAAGAACGGCACATTTGCCAGGCTTACTGTTAAATTCTCTTGAAGTCTTTGAATACCCTAAGAAATGTTTAAATAATTAGACAATATAAACCAGGTATGGGCAACCTTTGCTTAGCTGAGGGCGTAATTTTGGGACGTAATCAGGTCGCGGGCCGTAGGCAGGCAAGAAATAAGTAGGTAGCAGTGAATTAAAAAAAAGCCACAGAAATTCACACATTTTTTTATTGATTAATTGAAATAGCATGATCAAACATATAAAATGCACATTAATAAAAAAAGAAAGAGAAACATCAAATGAAAATTAATGAGATACGTGAGCTCAGAAATAATATGATCAATATTGGGGTCATTACCAGTTATACATAGGCGCAAAGTGTTTTCTAAATTAACATCTGTAAGCCGAGTACGATGCTTATTTTTATAAATTTTCATGATTGAAAAAAGCTGCTCACATTTATACGTGCTTCCGAATGTGCAAATTATTTTTCGAGCGAAACCTATCAGGTGTGGATACTTTTCTTCGGAAAGGTATATTCCGTGTAATTCGCTTAGTTCCACTTCATCAAATATAGACTTCAAATATGAGTCTTCTTGAAGCTCGACTCAACTCCATTTGTAGGTGAAGCGGAGCATCTTCCTCATGACACTTACAAGGGCTGGCAAAAATATTGAAAGTCCTATCCATATTCTTAAAATCGGAAAATGGACAGTAGTTCCAGTTCATCAGCATCAGTTTTAACTTCTCATTTGTGTTTCCCACAAGCGAATTTTCTTTTGAAAAGCTTTAAGATGACTGAACAGCTGATATACCAATTTCTCTTGTTTTTGAAGCTACAAGTTCAGGTCGTTTAAGTGTCCTGTGATGTCTACCAGGAATGCCAAGTCACAAAGCCAAGTTGGATCACAAATTTGCGGCAATGTTTTCTCTTTTATTTCCATAAAATCAGCTATTTCTTTTCATAGGTCATAAAACCTTTTTAGTATTTTACCTTTGCTTAGCCACCTTACTTCGCAATAATATGTCACATTATCGTGTTCTGTGGAGAGTTCATCGAAAAATGCTTTAAACTGGGGATGATTAAGACCGCGTTAAGATGCTTAGATGCTTATGAGGATGATTAAGACCGCTTTAAACTGGGGATGATTAAGACTCTTCTAAAGTGTAATTAAATTCGATAAGCAGAAGTTTCTTAGAAAAGGTTAGAACACTGCACTTACTTATGTTTAATTGCATTTTGTTCAAGTTACACCATTTGCTAATTCTATCCAGGACAGCTTATAAAACCAGGCAATCATTTACATCATGTACTTTACTGTACAGTTTCATATCGTCTGAATATAATATAGACCGGGAGGTAGTGATAGATTTTTAGACGTGATTTTACCCAGTATGCCTTTTGGAGGATATTATCATATGCATATTCTGATGATAATAAATGATAAATTAAAGAATTATCCTGGGGACTTAATATATTAAAAGTTACCGTTTGCGTGACCCCGAATTATTGTCACGGTTAGGTGTGCTTGCATTTAAAAAATTATTTATCCGCGTTTCTAAACAGACCATAAAGAAGTATACATGGTGTGCTAGAATAATATATGAAGATAATATATTGTTATTGGACGGAATCGTCCAGAAGCGATTGTGCACGATATACTAAAAATTCTCTAGATCTAGGGAAAATCTGCACAATCTAGCAACATCGCATCTGGGATGCCAGATACAACCCCCCAAGGGCGAGGTCTCAACCCTCTAGGACCTCAAATAACCGAGATACATCCCTGGCCCCATTTAGAATAGTTGCGATATAAGAACATGTGGACAAAGATATATATATACAAACTAGAATGGGATGGGAATAAATGAGAATAATTTAGAATGAGATGGAACAAGTCAGAACAATCAAGAATGGGATGGAATAATTGAGAAGCTTCTAGAACTTTCCAGAACATTGAGAATAATATATAAGGTCCAGCCGATCGCGACAGGCAAAGCTAAGTGCAGAATGACCAAAATAGCAACACTAATGATTCAGTCCTCAATACCTACAGCCCTAATACTGTACAAATCATATATCAGACCAATTTTGATATACGCGGCGGCGGTGTGGTATCCGTGGGCCACAGAAAAGCATAAAATAGATCTGCAAATAGTCCAAAACAAATCACTACGATTAGCAACCGGGATAAGATTAAGCTCAAAAACCTCAATAACAACACTACACCAAATAACTAGCATGCCCACACTTGATAACTACATAGAACAACGTCATATCTGCATTTATAACAATCATACCTGCATTTATAGAGAGGCTCACTACACACCCCAACCCAACCATTCATTCATCCCTTATCCCAAAATTCAGATACCCACCCAAATATCCCTCCCTTAACTACATCTATACCCCCGATCGTCCTATCCCCTATTAACTTTAGCCGAAAAAATAAACCAAAAACACAAAAAAAAAAATATAAACCAAAAAAATTAACAAAATAAAAGCATGAAAATAGTAAAAAAAAATAACATTGCAACCAAAATAAAAATATACTAAAACAACAATAAAATAGAAAAGAAAAGAACAAAACACAAAAGAGCCAACATAAAACAATAATAATAAAATATTGAATATAAAAGACGCCACACGCACTAACATAGAATAAGAATGATGTACCAATGCTTAAACAGCCCGCTTAGAAATTTTTTGTAATCTAACACATTAACAAGTAGAATAGAACCCGCAGATATCCTCCAAAATATTTCACCTACTATAGCTACCAACAAACATAAAAAAGTCCAGAACACGTTAAAACTAACAACAGAGAAAATACGGACAAAGTATTCGGGGAAATAGAGTCCAATGCATAGCAAAAATCACGCAATCGACAGGAGTTCAGTTTAGCTGAAACGCTCTCTGAAGAGCTGAAGAGACAAGGCCAAATAATAAGTAATTAAAAGTGTTCGGTAGTTATTTATCATTGTACACAATTGTGACTTGTTGTGTTTGGAAGTTAATAAAGTGTACTAGGATTCTGGACAGTACCACTTATTATACGAACCCAGTGGCGTAACAATATGAAGATGATAATATATAAAGTCCTCGGGATGATTCTTTAATTTATCATTTATTTTCATCAGAATATACATATGATAATATACCCCATAAAAGGCATACTGGGTAAAAGCACGTCTCAAAATCTGTGACTACCTCTCGGTCTAATAGACAATTTACACCAATGTCAACTAATAATATCATTAATGAAAATATTAAAAAATAACGGTCCTAACACAGAGCCTTGTGGTACACCTGATGTAGACATAAATTCTACAGAATGTTGACCACAGTATTCAATGTGGTGGTGTCTATTCTCAAAATATGATTTAAGAAATAGCAATAAATTTCCTGAAACCATTTTTTTTAAACTTAATATAAAATACTGTAATCAAGTCTTTCAAATGCCTTAGTGAAGTCAGTGTACATAACGTAAACTTGTGAATTAGCGCCTATTACGTCAGATATATATTGGGTTATACAAAAAAGAGTCGTTGAGGAAGATATTTCCTTGAAAAAGCCGTGTTGATATTCAATAGTATGATGTTTTAGTTTTACATAAGAAAATGTTGATTCATACAACAAGATTTCAAAAGATTTTGAAAAATTATTGACAATCGTATAGGTCTGTAATTTTCAATGTTGTTCTTGTCACCTTTTTTATATATAGGAATTATTTAAGAACACATACATATATACAATAATTTATATCTGTTGGGTAGCGTATAAAATAAATTAAATCTATTATTTCTGCTACACTACTAAGGTCTACCAGAAGTGAGTATGAATTAACGGACTATCGAAATAACGATAACCTGACTTGACGCTACTGGATCATTTCCTCGACACATTGACACATTACAGGCATTTGTGCAATAAAATCTGTGAGGCATCAACGATTAGAAAATTTATGGAATGTTCGAATTCCATTTCAAATCTCCATAGTCATATCGCCACTCGCCAGTTAACCGATAGCCGATCGAATCCAGAGCCTGCTATTCGGAGCGATGATATCGACGATTCCCGCGACTGCCGTTCCTCCAGGGCCAAATCCTTATCGCGCCCGTCAGTCCATTTCCTGGTTGGCAGTAGAAAACCCAAAAGCCGCACCACCCCCGACCACCAGGACTGAAATAACTAAAAAATACAAACGAGGAATCCATAAAACAAACGATAGGTATCGTATGGCCGGGTGAACAGCGCAGCTATAAAACGAACTGCGGCCCAAAGCGCCGCCAGTCGACAGTCAGCTGTTAAGCTAATCCGATCGCAGCAGCTTTGCCCGTGCTTTCATTTGTTCCGTTCGTCCTGCCGGTTATTTCTTCTCCTCTTCATTTGTTTATCAGTGATCATGGCTACTTATGCGGCGTACAGGCACATCGAACTCGACAAGGTCGGCTACAGCAAAAAGAGGTGAGTTTCGTGATGCAATATTGTTTAATGGTCTGGGGTGTTCACCCCGGCTGCTGCTGTCAGGTTGGATAGTTGCGCGGGTCGCGAATCGATGCTGGATTTGAATAGATACATCTTTCCTTCCTGACTGGGATTTATTGAGCCTTTTGCATTTGAAACTGATGAAAATTCATGAGCGAAATTGCTTCCGACCTGGTTTTACGGAACGGTAAATTCGATGGGAAAAATTATTCAGGATTCTTTTTGTTTAAGAAAGAAGGAAAATGCAAATTCTTGGATTAAAAAAATTAATTACATCGAAGGAAATATTTGAAAAATGCGCCCGCAATCTTGCCATAAAATAAAACTTAAATTTATTTTTGCACCACCACTTCTGTGTAGGTGCATTTTTCTCTTGGATAAAATATTTCGATATTTTTTCAACAGGCCATGTGATAAAAAGATAGCGTTGAAAAACATTTATTTTTTATATAAAATTTTGAAAACGTACAGCGGCGTAGCCAGGGGTGCTGGCCCCTCACTATGGAATAAGAACAAAAAGTCCTGCGCCACTGCCTACGTATAAACCTATTAATATACAGGGGAGATTTTTTTTATTTTACGAGTGATCACGGTATATAGATAGTAGGATGAATATAATGTATAAACCTTTATAAAACTTATATAATTTACCATATTTACATGCAAAATATTTACCATAAAATATTATGGTAAAAATATTTAGCATATTTACCATAAATACCATATTTACATGCAAAGTTCTTAATATATAGATATACACATATAAAAGTTAATTTTAGCGCATGGAAAATATGAACCCAAATAAGTAGTTATTAGGCAAATAACCACAAAATAGTTTATTTAAAAATATCTAGGTACGTATGTAATTATGTGTTTTGAGATATGGGTTTGATTTACGAGGCCGAGGTTGATGAGACTCATAAGCGAGACACCATTATTATTATTAATATTATTATTGTACGATTCTTTTCTAAAAAGAAAAACCAAAAAGAATTAATTAGAGCAAGACTTCAATTATTTAAAATTTTAATTATGCTTTCTGGAAATTATTATTTCAAACCCAATGCGGATTTAACCTCTGATGCCGAGACTGACGAGACCAAAAGTGAGATATTTCTATTATTTTAATTGTACCATTTTTCTTCTTCAAGTTGAAAAAATTAGAGTAAACTATCTGCGTCATTTTAGATTAGAAAGTGAATCCTTCTATCAACGTTATTACTCATAAACAAAAAAATTTGGTAACACCTAGTGATATTTTGGTTGGGTTGCTCCCTCAGCATACAGTAAAAATAAAACTAATCATTTCAAATGTCATTAAAGGTTTCGACAAAATTAGTTGTACCTATTTCTTGAGCAACATGTCCGTACCTCTGACACGAATGCAGTGTACAAGGTTAGGTTGCAGTCGCATGCACTTTTTTTTTCATATTTCCAAATTTCTACAAATAATTGCCTCAACAATTCGACATTGTAATTAAAAATCGAAGTCAGTGAAAATGTATTTATTTTTTAAATTCGCTCTGCTATGCAATAATATAATTTAGGATAATAATAATCCATGAGGATGTAGAAATATTAAATGATAGGGTGAATTAGGGAGGTATAAGCACCGATGAGATATATTATATAGATGGTATAATAGTTGTATATAGTATAGGGTGTACTAAAGAATGGGCAAAACCTCAGGAACAGCTGAGCGAAAATAAGGTGATTTAAGTCAACGTACTCGACAATTCAGTGAACAATTTGGCTTTACTATAGGTTTAATTGTGGTTATTTTTTATTTTGTTATTTTTAAATATTTCATGTCATATTTTTATGTTTGATTTCACGTTTCTTGTTTTCGGTTGTTATAAGAACCGCATCACTAACTGTAATAACTTTTTTAATTAATAATTTATGTATTATTTGACAAACAACAAATATCATGTATAGTTTGTATCATCAAAATATGAGACATAAAAAATTTTCAAAGGATACCCACAATTGCCGCAATAGGAGATCGGGGCAGTATAACTTTTCTTACAGCAGGCTAAAATCGTCACTATAAAGGCACTTTCATTCAACAAGTTGTTATGTTTTGATATAATACTAATAACTAATCAATTTTAACACAAAACCCATCAAAATAATACACTAAATTAAAGAATAACTGTATTACTTCTATTTCAAGAATTATTGTTGACCCCACTTTACCACAAAACGTTCGATGGTATTAGGCAATTTAGGCATCCAATGAATGACAATGATGCCGATGTGACACGGCCGAGGAACGTGTGAAATGGATCCGTAATATTTGAATGGGAAACCTTCTTATTCTGCATCACATTCACCATCCAATTGTTTTATGATATGACGAAAGGTATATAGTGTGCTCAATATTTTGTTATACTACATAATAATGTCATAATGTGATGGGCGATGTATATAAAATCATTTGTTTTTCCTTAAATTCCTGGAAATCGGTTATACTTGACATCGCTGTTAAAAATGCGCTAGCAGATGTGAAGAGATCGATATAATGAGGCTTTTTTGCGCGGGTTTTTTGTCTCATCATGTTACAAACTATACATACTTACCTTAAACGTTATATTGTCTAAAATTGTGCATTTTAGTGACATGCAACAGATACCTATCTTAAAGAATATCTAATGATGTTTTAAAATTACTAATAATTTTAAAAACATCTACCTTGAAGGATCTGAAGGAATAAATGTAATAAATAATTTTACAGCTGTTATAAACACAACCTCAGATTGGCTCCCAGAGCCTCTTGAAAAATTTCCTTCAGACCCTCCCACCCCCTAGGTAAAAACCATTTTCTAACTATTATAATCGTTTAATTCTACACACTTTTCCACATCCATTTCCAAACTGCACACCTATTTCCAAATTTTGCACACCCATTTCCAAATTTTGCGCACCCATTTCCCAATTTTGTACAGCAAACGTCAGAATCTCAGAAAGGCCTAGGTTTGTGTCCTAATTATTTTGTAGTTTTTACTACAACTGATGATTTAAAATAAAATAGTTTAAGTTAAAAGTTTTTTACCTATTTTTAATCAATCAATCCTATTAAAAATGAATCAACCAATACCTATTTTTTATCAATCCCTCAATGATCATTTAATCAATCATCAAACCCTCGTCACCAAGTATGTATGGGACTCGCAAAAGTAACCAAATGAGCCCAGTAACCTTAAACAACTTTAAGTACCAAGTTTGAGACAAATCGGTTCATAAATACGATTGTGCGCCATTTTGGATCCGCCGTTTTGATTTTTTAAAGTTTGAGTCAAAAATTGTATTGAGTGGCCTTAAACACCGCAAAGTTTCAAGTTTAAGACAAATCGGTCTATAAATACGAAGGTCCTCCATTTTGGACCCGCCATTTTGATTTTTTTGTAATAAAAAAAAGATTGTCACCGGAACACAATACACCTACCAAATTTCAAGTCTCTAGCTCATCGGGAAGTAGTTGAAGAAGCTGTTGCAAGATTTGAAACAAACATAAACAAACAAACAAATATACGAAGACAAGCTAAATAAAACCGTTTAAAAAGGATAGCGATCGGTCAAGTCAGTCGGGCATCGTGACGTCACTGATTCTCGGTTATCATACCGCTTATACTTATCAATTGGGCACTTTGCATAATTTGTGGTGAAAACTGGTCCCATATTCCATACGATCGAATCGGTTCGAACATATCGGCCTCTTGTTCCTCTCTCGCGCCTGACGTCACACTGAGAAGTGAGAACATAGAGACTATTAAACAAAATCTTTTAATGATCTGACCTATATACATCCCCACAAATAACTATACTTACATAACTCACGCTTGTCGTACCTCTCCTCAAGTGCCACGAATTTCGGGGCAGAGGCACGACCGGGTCCCGTTACACGAGGGCTTTATCGATTTACCAAGACGTTTATGTTTGTCGTGACGTAATTTTCCGGCGTGTGATGAATGTTAGATTCTTACAGGAATGCCAGTGGTAATAAATGAAATGTATCGACTGGCAGTGGGCACAATGCTCCTTGAATAATGCATTACATTGTAATATTGTAATGTATATGTAACCAATAACAGTTTTGTTTGTTTTAATCATTCAAAATCAATTAACATAATCTATACGTTCCCCATCGATGCATAGTCCAAGCGTCAGAGGTTGATTATCACCAGATTGATCGAATAACTCCTAAGGAAGCTATTTAACACGCTTTTATTGATTTGACAACTTTCTCCTAATGTCCTCTTCAAGATCATCAAAAACACGAAATTAAAAAAATTGTCTCACATTGGCGCATTCGCCACAATAAAGAATTTACCAACAGTTATACATTCATTAAATCTCGAACCACACAGCACAATAATAGCAGAAATCTTTTTTATAGCAGAAAGTAAAAAAATTGTTTAAAAAACTAAAAAACACGCTTTAAAGGGAAACCGAACAAAAAAATAAAAAGAACTAAAAAACCAGTTTTTATAGCAAACCGATCTAAAAAGTAAAAAATAAATTATAGTTTAATTTTTTTTTACAAAAACGCTTCAATAAAGGGAAGTGCATGGAATCCCTTTTTGTACCCCACGATTTTTGCAAAATCTTAATAGTTAAACATTATTTGTTACTTTTTAGTTCGGTTTCCCTTTAAATCGTGTTTTAGTTTTTTTAAACCGTAAATGATTTGAAGTGAAAACTTCATTAGGCGCGTTTTTCTGGGGAGTGAACGTAAGTGAATCGTCACGCGTCACGCTCGGGTCGGTGACGCTGAATTGGGTTTACTAGGATCCACTCGATATGAAGCGTGCTGGAATTGGTGACGCATTAAATCGTGTATACTAAATCGTGTAGGTATATCAATGTTTACATTTAAACATTGATAAATCTGTATGAACTTTATATCAAATGATCCAAATAAGAGCACGACAAAATACGGAACAACGCTTGACGAAGATATTTAAATAAACTTGTATCAAAAGTATTTATAGCATATTTTATCTTCTATAAGCCTATTGTTTCATTCTTAGAATATAATAACAATGAAGAGGTCCAATCAGGGCAAAATTCCACGATATAATTAATTCACAAATATAATTGTTTATTTTGAAACTAATATTACTTCCCGGGTACAGAGATAAGAATAAATAATTATCGACCTAAATGTTTAGGTAGTGAGTGACAACAGGGCGTAATATTAATGTATTTAGACATTGGCTTAACATACTTAGTCATAAAGTTATGATTTGTTGTATTATTTAATAAGTTTGAGTATTATATTAATACTAGGGGCACATTAATTGATGTCTATAGACATTATTGTAATGGTATTAGATTTAGTGACTGTATAACTTTTAAAGTAATAATCTATAAGCCTTGACATTATTTTTCTCATTCCGCAATGATTAACTTATGTCCTCTAGGTGCTTGGTTTAATGTAAATAATCTTCGTATTAATGTAAAATATCATTATCTTAAGGTATTTTGGCCCAAAAATAATTAAATTCTTTCATTAGGATACTGACCAGGCAGATATTGTGACAATCCAAAAAACATTAACTATTGTTTTTTAAGCATCATCATAACCACTTCGTTACCTTAATACTATGAAAATGACATTATCGTAATGATTTTGCAGTTAATGATCGTTGGACATTAATATCAGACACGACATTTTTTTCTGTGTATAACCTATTTCCCTTTTTGTATTGAGGAATTACTTTGGCAATTTTGAATTCATTCGGAAACACACCGTCTGCTAGAGACCAATTTATGAAAAATTTCAATGGCCTTACTGACCAACGTATTTTTAGGTATTTTCTGAATACCCAAAGAATTAGATTTTTTAAACTCTATAATGATTATTGTACACATCATTTTCTCCAACCGGCTCAATAAATATTGTAGGTTATACTTTTTTGATAGGTAGTAACATTTGAATTCACTGCAGTAAACTTGTCAGCTATTTTTATAGGTAGGTTTACATAGGTTGTTTATTAAAATATTTTACAATGTCTTGTAAATTATTTATCATTTTATAATTTAGATCTTATAATTTCATCTATTCCATTATCTTTATATTTTTGTATTTTATTTATTTGTCTCAACCTAAATAATTTATCACTAATTTTTATTTTATGTTAATAAGTAGTTTTATGACAATAATCAAGAATTAGTCACAGCCATGATCATCGACGTTGATACTCGTGGTATAGGTACAAGAGGAATGACAATTGCAATAATCTCTGAGGCACTGTATAACATGTAAACGTAGACAAATAAATGAGTAGCACTCGTAGCTGTATCCGGCCTATTTTGTGTGGTATAGACAAGCGACAAGTAGACAAGCTACTCCACAATATTTGGTTTAACAAAATAAACAGCAATCATAGAAACGTTAAACGAGCACTACCTATCATGATAGAATAAACACAAAACTACTACACCACGGAAGCCATATGGTCCTGCTGCAATTTCTACAAGCCAGTGACATATACAATCTCAAGCACCTACTTCAGAAAACTTGCCATTTTTTGTAGGTCACAATAACAATACTTTGTCCCTGGCCAAATATACGCTGCATATATTCCAATGATCGTATTCTTGTTTATTTTTCTTAAAACGACATATCTTCTAGACCGAAAAACATTTTCACAAGGATCTTACATGATCAGGGCATGCTATAGAATTACAGTGCAAGGAAAACCTATGTGTTTCCCCACAGTTTTATTGCATTATATTTTTAGACCGCCCGTCGCTCATCAAACGTGTCCCTAGCCGAGTGTGGTATGTACGTGTACAAAGCGGGAACTTCCAGTGCAGTTCTGAAAGCCAAAAGGGCCTTTGTCCCGAATAAAACACGCAATTCGTGAGTCTTTCACCGGATGCGCTCCCACCACCGACTGGCGGCGCGCCGGAATTAATACCGATAAAATAAATGTTTCTTCCGCGCCATATCCCACACACAGTTATTATCACAAGGCCAAGTTGAGTCGTTTAGTATTTGTTGGATTGATAAGAATATCGTAAAAGTGACGAAGCTTGCCAACCTGACCTTGGCAATATGGTGAAGTTCACTTAAATATTTATAAAACAGTGGTCGGATGCATATTGGGTCTGATGAATAAAATAGAAGCAATTGAAGTAAAAATTAAAAGCAAAAGCTGCGAAGTTAAAGGTAGTAGCAAAAGCATTAATTTACTTCGTGTTAAATTAATAAATAATGTTTGCTTTTGCTCTATAACAAATTCTGCACGATCCGCAGCAAGTGCTAACAAGCTTATAGCGTGACTATTTTTTTTTCATCAGATGAAATACCTATACTGATACTTTTTTCATATACTGATACTTTTTTTTATTATCATGGGAAAAATAATAGAAAAATAATAGACTCTCCTCTGCATGCCTAGTCTTCTGCAGTTATCCATATTGTCAATTATATTTTCATCCACCATTTATTCATTTCATCAGAATAATATTATTATTTTTGGGACTTTCTGGTCTTAGACTAACTTTGTATTGTAATATTGGAAATTGTTTTAATTGCCCAAAACAACATTCAATACGTACACGTTCTTTTTTTAATAAATTATTGTGTTGTATTAGGATTTTTGTAAATAGTCATTAAACATGGTTCTATGACGCATCCCTCATCTGCTAAAAGTACATCATTTTGTGTATTGCGGCCCATTACTGACCATGTGTTGGAATTTTTCCATATTCTGCTATCATGAGCCACTACACTTGTAAATCAATCCAATGCATTACAAGTTACCTGGACATTTAAGCTTGCAAAGCCTTTTCTGTTTATATATTCGTCTCCTAGGCGATGGAGAAGGTTTCGGAATTCACACATGTGTACAATCCAGTGCTCCTATTACACTAGGGAAATTATATTTTTCTTGCCAAAGTTTGCTTCGCTTCTCTAATTTCTTCCGCGGAACATGGAAATTTAAATATATAATTAAATAAATTTGACATGGTCATTATTTTATTTGTCACTTCAGTAATTGTTTTTGACACAGTGCTTTATCCTATTCCATTTACCGTCACTATTTTGGTATCCAGTGTCAGAAATGTACCTTAAGGAAACTTTCATTGTTTGGGCAGGTGTCAGAGCACCTCATCGTTTTTCATACTTTCCCCGATAAAATAATTAGTTCCTCAATAAAAAAAACAATGTACATTAACGGAAGAGCTTTTTATAATCACCTGATAGTTTCTACTCGTTTTTTATAATATTTTTGTGCTCTAATTTGATTTAAATACATAATAATTGACAATTTAAATGCAGCTTCAGACACAGACGAATTCTACTATAGTGTTTTCGTTTGATATACAAACTAGAGCAAAAAATTGTGCGGCATTTTACAAAGAAAACCCGTACCAATTACTACAGAAGCGGTAAATCACATCACTATGCAATACAAAGGGATATTTAGTGAAAATTGTATATCGCACAATTTCTTGTGAATAGAACTAGGGTCCCCAGTCCGCGGCTTAACCATCTTCACATGGTCTATACATTTTATCCAGTTGTCCGCATTTACTTCTTTGATTGCATCATTGAAAAGTTTTTTCACATCAGCTAACTTAAATGTTGTATTTTCTCTAGCAACTTTCCCTTTTATTTGCGCCCAAATAAGCTCAATTGGGTACAGTTATCAGTGATATGGAGCCTCCATTCCTCTTGCTTTGGTCATTTCATCCACTACATACTTCTTGAAAGCTGAAAAGTGTTGCCTTGCCAGTGTCAACAATTCAGCTTTAAGTAATGAATCATCGTGTTCAATGTTTCTTTCTTCCAGCCAGTCTTTAATTTGCCTTTTCCGCCATGCAGTTATCGGCAGCTGTTCTGTTCTACGAGAATGCTAAGATTGCCAATGCCAATGATGCCGATGTGACACGGCCGAGGAACATGTAAAATGGATCCGTAATATTTGAATGGAAAACATTCTTATTCTGCATCACATTCACCATCCAATTGTTTTATGATATGACGAAAGGTATATAGTGTGATCAATATTTTGTTACACTACATATAATGGCATAATGTGATGGGCGATGTATATATAATCATTTGTTTTTCCTTAAATTCCTGGAAATCGGTTAAGCTTGACAACGCTGTATAAAATGCGGTAGCGCGTGTAAAGAGATCGATATAATGAGGGTTTTTTGCTCGGGTTTTTATGTCTCATATTTCGATATTACAAACTGTACCTTCAGTTTTATTAGAGAAATGCTAAATTAATAGTAAACACAGTAGTTTTATTCATATAAATGGTTTTATTCATATTAGCTGTAGCTTTTGCTTCTAACAACGCAAATGTTTTTACTTTAAGAATGCGGTAAATGGAAAATATTAATCATGTATATCGAACGTTTTGCTACAAAAATATGTAATAGAAGCGTTTGCTACCTCTTATATGACCATCAGACATCAGACCCATTATCTCCGGCTTGGGCTTTTAGCAATACAACAGCTCCCGACGCGACGATCCCAAGATTAGTTCCACTCGTTTAAATTTTAAATGGCTTGGAGTGAATCACTTACTCGCAAAATAAAAATAGTGCATATTATGTTTACTGTCCGAAAAATGATTCATTGTTGTTTGCCTAGCGAATGGGCTATAAAAATTGAAAAACCGTTAAGTATGGAACTTGGGACGTGTCTGGCACCAATAACGACAAAACGCGAACGCGAGACGGCTATTGTCTCGAAAACAGCTGCGGAATTATTAGTTAAATAAATAGCAATTTGTGTCAATAATAAAAACAGTTGCTACTTAGAATTCGCATAAGCACAGTAACCTTTACGGTTATTAAATGAAAATTGTTTACCGACAGCCCCTTCCGAGCTGGTGGCGCTCAGAACTTATTACTGCCACTTGTGTATCTAGTTGATATGATCGTTGATTGACGAATCATTGTTGTTAACAAGCGATGTAAGATATAAGGGGCCATGAGGAGTCTCACTGACGTCACTGTTCCTTCTTGCAACCCTTGAGAAACCACCGCCATCTTGTTTTTTTTACAAATTACACCCCTAAAACTGTTGCACTTCAATAATTGAATCCCTATTTGTTTGTAAATACTGTGATATATGCCATTTTTATTAATATACAGTTGCATAATAATTATTATACAGCTGTGTCATAATTCTGAATATTTCAAAATTAAAAAAAAATAATGTTCACTGGCGTAGATAAGGCCCCGCAGAACCTTCGATGCGGGGGGTCCCAGGGCCTGTAGGTTCCCCAAATTATCCTGGAGCTGCAGAATAAGTATACGAAGTAATAACTGGTCAAATATTTTATATATGCATTATTACCAAAGTCAAATAAAAATAAAGTCAAATATTTTGTTTATCCATTATTACCAAAGGCATAATAATATCTATATCTTTCAAAAAATTAAAAGACTATTTTAAAAGTAAATGGTAATGTATAGGATGAAAACTATTATAAAAAATATAAAATTATACACGAAAGTGTACAACACGCAAACATTTAATATAATAATGATATATTAACAAGATACAAAAATAAAAGCAAAATTACATGGAATATTATAAATTTATACCAAATGTAGAGATGCCTATATTAAATAGAAAAAATATAAATACTTGACCCCAATATTGATCACTACTTAGCTGAATTGTTGACACTACTGGGAAGACAACACTTTCAAGCTTTCAAGAAGTATGTAGTGGATTAAATGGCCCAAGCAAGAGGAATGGAGGTAATGCCTCCATATCACTGTGAACTGAACCCAATTGTGCTTTTTGGGTGCAAATAAAATGGAAAGTTGCTAGAGTAGAGAACATTTAAGTTAGCTGATGTGAAAAAACTTGTCAATGGTGCAATCAAAGAAGTAAATGCGGCCAACTGGAAAAAATGTATAGACCACGTGATCAGTATTGACCCCAATATCGATCATCTTGTTTCTCAGCTTCAAACTCAAATTCAAATAAATCAAGTTCAGTTGAAATAAATGGCCACCAGTCACAAACTTAAAAAATATCATTGGGTGTAGGTACAACAAGGTTCCATTCTAGGACCTTTACTATTTGTCATTTATATTAGTGATTTATGTACATTTTTTAATTTTTGAAAAGTTGTCCAATGTTGTAAAATGAAATAATGAACTTCTAGCTTATGTGAACGGTTCATTGGAAATAAATTAAAGGTAAACAACTGTTTTCATTAAATTTTCATTAACTTCCCAAATAGAAACTGAAAGCATGTTAATAAATTTTGATAACAAAAGCATTAAAAAAGTTTATATAGTATAGTGTATAGTGTTACTGATATCAACATAAAATAGACTTCGAATTTGAGTTTTGTGTGAATTTATTTATTCACTTTTGTGTTGTGTGTTGTAATTCAATCTGTTTGCAGTAATTATAAATAATTATGTTACATTTCAATATGTACCTATACCTATATAATAAAAATGGAATAATTTTGCGGGGGGGTGCACAATCTTATCGCCGCCACTGTCTATGAGCGTAATGAATTGGTATCATACATAATTACTTAAATGTAAGGGTTCCAAACAAGGGATTTTACAGTAGATGTTCACACTCTGTTCCTCTGGATACCGCCACGATAGTACGGCAGACCTCTCGAATTTCTATTTGTGAGGTCATCCGAATTTCTGGGTTAGGTTCAGGATCAGTAGTGAGGACCAGCACCCTTAGGCAAAAATACCCATGGGGCAGGAACTGAAGATAATATTGTATCGCGTAGATCAGAATATTTTCACCAGAAGAGAATAAATATAGGCAGAGAATAAATATAGTATAACAACGAAGATTCAATAGTCTACAAATAAAATAGCAGTCTGTCGACATAGTAGCAAGTTTTATTGTTCTAACTATATGCATGCTTTTACGCTGGAAAACTAATATAAAATATCCAGAATATTCCTCGCTATTGTATGTTTACTGTATGTTTACTTTCTGTTACAAAGCAACTCTTGACTTTTTCATTCCTTTCCCTTTTCATTTCTAACCAGTTTTTTTCGGAATTAATTTAAAATAAATTAGATATAAGACGAGGAGCATTATCTGACCACAATCACCATTTTTTCTTAGAGTTCAATAAACCCGAACGAAATTTATGGTTAGTTTGAAATTCACTTTCAATTTGGTTCGTATATAATTTATCGGCTGTTCTGAACCTAGCCAACGCATTAGTACTATTTGGTGGTCCCTTTCGACTGTTTACTTTCCCAGGGATTTTAATTACACTCTAAATGGAAACATGGGTATAACTAAAATGCGTAAATACTCTTCAGTCATAAAAATTGGTTCAATTCATTGGTTCAATCATTTTAATCCAGGGCATAGAATGGAAAATTAAGTATGCTGTGGTGCGGATTATGGTAATGTACCATAAAAATAGTCAAATAATATGGAAACCATCCACGCGGAAGTAGACTATCAAAGATTTGTATCTAGATCTCTAGATCTAGACCATATGTTTTCCGAGAATGACATAAATACGGAACTGGACGAGGCATAGAGACGACCCTCGAGGCACACCATGACGTTTGATAAGATAGTTTTCAATAAATATTGTTTAAAATAGAGGAAATAGTTTATGTAGAAGCCAGAAGCCATTTGCACAACTATAGGGGAAGGTGTCCTTAACAACATACTAAAAGTACTGGTGGCTGGGAGTGAATGGGAATGGGCCTCTAGCGAAACAACGTTCAATACTAAATTAATCTACAAATTTTCATACAATTAAATAATACACTAATTATAAATAAAATAACAATAATAACACCTTATTACACCTTCAAAGTTATTGCAGAAAACCAAGTTATCCTCCATGTCAAATAATGGCGTTGGGTTTTTGGCATTTACGAAAAACAGATACATCAACATCATCTTCTAATAGGTTCCACTGCTGCAATCGTGATCCCATCCTTTTTTGAGGTTCAAGATCTCTCACAAGATCATTTAATTCTGCTGGGGTTATTTTATGTGGTTGACGATAGGATGTACTCAGTGTGCAATCAGGATCTTTTGATGTTGATGGAATAAAATATTCGTCTTGACAAATCACAGTATCTTCATCATCTGATTCGTATGTGTAAGAATTTCCGTCTCCCTGGGGTTGACAGATAGGGCATGCCTGACAACAATTTTCGATTATCCTTAGGGCCATCTGCATTCTCTGGCAGAGGGATCCTTCGAATTTTCCATTAACCCTTTGTTGCCTGAGTAACCAAAAATATGATTATTTGCACTTTTTTTTAGCTTAATGAAATTAAAATAGTTGAATTAATATATACGATTTTTTTGGAATTTTTTTTTTCCAATTTAAAAAAAATAGGAGGTGATACTCAAAAGTACCGTCAGGCATCTGAAAGTATTTTTAAACGACGAAATCAAATTTTTTAAAAGCATTTGAAAAAGCTCTTGTATATTAAATAATGAAAATAAATTGAGGGAACTCTTTATTTAGATAGATAATATCAAAAGCTGAGTAACATTGTGAAAAATATAAAAATGACATTAGAGAGGGACTTGGTGAAACTCAAGGAAACAATTTTTGGTGGCATTGCAGCAAAGTGATACCTTGCATGTCGAGCATTTTGATAATGGTTTGGACTGAATTCCTTTTTTGCTGCAAACTTCACATCTGCCTCGCTTGTCATCAAAATGAACCCAATGTGCCCCTCTGTTCGAAAGTCTAACGTCAGCTATAATAGAATAGCTGTGGCCACGTCTTTTCTTCAGGGAATTAGTATTGATTACTTCCAAAGAGCGTCGCTTACTAGTTGCGCATCGTTGATGTGTTATTAGTCCCAGAGCAACTGACCTGCGAAATTCCAGAAGAGGCATTTTATCGCTGATATCGGAGTGAACAACGTAGGCATTCACAAAAGCCATGTCTATTAGACCCCAGAATAATCGGTGCCACCATTTTTTGGATCTCCTATCGACCCCATAGACAGCCCTCAATCTATCTGCATGGTCCACCCCTCCCATGTACTTATTATAGTCCGCCACAGCTATTGGAGCTGGAACTTCTAATTTTGAGCCATCTTTCTGTGTACGTTTTACGGTGGTTTCTTCAGTTCCATGGAAATTACTGGCTACATATACAGTCTTGTTATCCTGCCATCTCCAAACTCCTATGTCCATGGAGGAAAAGCGATAATCATACTCTCCACGTTTCAGGCTTCTATTTTCTGTCATATTGGGTAGACCTTTTCTGCCAGACCGAATGGTTCCACATGCCAATGTTTGTTGGGTTTTCAATTTTTCTAATAGAGGTAATGACGTGAAATAATTGTCGAAATATATAATGCGGTTCTTTCCCCATTCCTCTTCAGTCAGGCTGAGAACCACCCTCTCACCAAGCCCAAATGCTTTGTATTTATCCTTCACTGTTTCATTTTTTCCTTCATATATTTGAAATTTCTTTATGAAACCTTTCTGATCGGATAAACACCAAAGTTTGTATCCACGTTTTATCGGCTTCATGGGATTATACTGTTTCAATGAACTACGTCCTTTGAAGATTATCATTGATTCATCAACAGACAGCTGCTTGGTGCCATTGTATACTAAGCTAAATGATTCATTCAAAGTGTCTACCATTGGTCGTATTTTATACAGCTTGTCCTTCTTATCTTTAGGTATCTGTGTGTTGTCATTGACATGTAAGTTACTCAGAATCGCATCAAATCGATCCCTAGACATTGCAGAAGATACCAGAGGAACACCTAAATCTCTTGATGTGGACCAGTAGTGCCGCCAATTAGGCACCTTATGATATCCCATCAACATGTTCAAACCAATGAAGACCAAAATCTCATCTTTATTAGTATTGAGGATCTTATTCCTCTGTACAGCATACAGATTCGTTTGCTCAATCAAATTTTCTAATATAGGATCTATAACTATTTTAGAAAATTCTGTGGCTGTCTCACAACCCACAAATTTGTCTTCTACGCAACCCTCCGGAAACTGATAAGTTGGAATATAACTCGTGACGTTCCTTTTTTTCCACTTTCTGTTCATGTCATTGGTACCTTTATTTGTTTTTGACTTGTCTCTCACACGAACACTTTCTTTTTGCTGTACTCGGGCTTCGACTTCCTCATCCATTTCCCCTTCAATTATTCCTTCAGCATCTTCTAACTCATCTTCAATAGTTGCATTGTCTAGAAGCTCATTTACCTGTTCCCCTATATTATTTTCTTCCAATTTTTCATAAATAATCTCATTGTGTTGAAAGTCATCAGAATCACTTTCAATATCGGTGTCAATCTGTTGATCGTGGGGTAATTCCTCGGTTGTGTACTCTTCAATAATCCGGAGGAGTTCTGCATCTGATAGGGGTCTTCGGTTTTCATATGCATTATCATGGCTTTCCTTCGATGTCGACTAAAAGTTTAAAAATAGCTAAGAATAATACAGAGAAAATATGAAAAAATCATACCGGTTGTGCGTTCTCCATTTTACTGGTTACAGCCTGACGGTACTGTAGAGTACGTTATGAAAAATTCACAAAATACAGCAGTTCTTACGTTATTTTTATATAACACTTCACTATAAGTGTTCATAAAAGTCCTTTCTAACAATAAATTTTACTACACTTATCTAAAACTTCACAGAACCAATTATACATAACAATCAAGTACACCAATGGCGAACACGTCAAGTGTTACTACGGAGCTTCGGAGAAACTATGAAATACACGCTGTTTGGTGCTGCCCACTTACGGCGACTGATTACATCGTATATTCAAAGCGTACTTGAGAGTATCGTCCGGCTGTGAGAAGATTTTATGGTAATAGGGAATTTATATTGATTCAAAGAAAACCGGTACTTCAGAGTACCGTCTGTCAACAAAGGGTTAAGCAGTAAGACCTAACGACATCTGCGTATGCAATTGCGTAGAATCATTCCATGTTGAGGTGGTTTAGGAGGCTGTCAAGAACCAGATTCCATAGCAGTACCTAATGATGAAACACTTCCGGATAGCCTCTCGCAACCAGTCCTCATATGACAGTGTCTCCTGCACTGATTTGTACTACTCTTTTAGAGAGCATGTTGGATATCCAGCTGCCACCAATATGAGGAACGTTCCTGTGTGATAGGGCCGCTGTAATTTTAGGAAAGGTAGTTTTGTCAAACGCACCTTCTATATCTATGAAGGCACTCATGGTGGATTCCTTGTAATCCAGGGATTTCCCAATCCGACTTGCTACCACATGAAGGGCAGTGTCGGTGGATCTTCCTGTTGTGTATGCATGTTGGTTGGGATACACAGGATTGTTAGTCAATGTTACATCCCTCAGATATCGCTCACATAGCTTCTCCATCGTCTTCAGTAGAAAAGAAGTTGAGGTAATAGGACCTTAAGCTTTGGGGGTAGAAGAGCCCATCTATTCAGCTTTTTGTTTGTATATTTCCTGAACCACCGTCACAAACCAAAGTTACCAAAAAATTTTATTGGGCAAAGTTGTAGAGAATACTATTATCAAGTTTAAAAAAAAATAAGCCACACCTATTGCAACAGCCTACAAGGGGTGTACAGTATGATATTCTGGTTGGATACTCCAGAGACACCCCTCCATCAACCTTGAAAAAATCAGCTTGCCCGGAATTATTCGTGAGCACCACCTATAACAGAGAAGGTCTATTTTTACAGTACTAATGGACTGAATACAGTCCCGTTCTTGCACCGCTACATTCTGCATTGTCAACGCACGCCGCAAATCGACGGCACGTGTAAAAATTCAAGCGATGCGACGCCGTTACTGTTTGGTAATATCGCGCAGAGATAATTACAAGGCCGATCTCGATCTTTTACTGACTCCAGAGAACTGGGCATCGATTATTGACGTTTCTGATGAACCATCATCATTAGTTACCTAACTTGGCACCGATAGGAACGGGGAACGGGTAAAAGTTCAACATTCTGTCTATCCGGCTTTTGGATAATCACTTTGGTGAATTATTGGCTTCATGACAAGGGCCATGTATTTCTAGATATTTTGTTTTGTGATATTATTAATTGAATTTTACAAATATTTTAGTATAATGGAGCATCTTATAGACAAGCAACCGTCTGCTTTACAATAATCGCGTATGATTTTATAATGTATATGTTCTGCGTTTACAAGATGGGCGAGGTATGGTGTTAAAGCTACGTTTTTCGTTGTGTAAAATATAAAGTTAATAATTTTTATATGGTATCGTGTGTATTTTACTCGCAACGCCTTTTTCAAGATTTAAAGATGAGGACAAAAGACATATTTTGTGTGTTTACAATGACCTATGTTGCCGAATTTAACTGTTAATAAATCACTGTAAATATTAATAAAACAGGCAATCCCTCAACAAAAAATTTAAAAATGTGTGGTTAGAACTGTATCAGTGGTTCGGTGACAGTCATTATTTGTTAAGAAAAAATGTCTTCTCCTTAGTAACAAACAGTTTGTGTTGAATAAAATTGTGTGGAATAAAAAAAGTAAGTGTGTGTGGATTAAAATGGAGTCATATAGATATACAAAGTCACTGGGAAAAAAATATATAGCCGTATTTTCTGGAGATAAAAAAAATAAAAAACGAAATTGTGCTGTGCACCTATCTATTTTTAATTATATTCAGGAAACTAGGTATATCAAAAGAAATAGATGATGCATATTTTTTTTCAGTTCACGGTTCAAGTGGATGATATGGCAGACATTGTGCAAATCACAAAGCTCTATTACTCTTAGATACCTATGTAAATTCTAGTGCAAAATTAGAGGACCCATTTTTTTGATTTGTTAATGTTAGTGCAAATGGTAAAGCTGAAACATTATTTAACCTGGTCTACCTTGCTTGGGAACGATATAATTATAAACCAAAATTGATCGCTCAGTGTAATGTCCAAATATATAATTGGTTTGCAGACAAACCACAAAGAAGGAGCTCCATAAGCAAGCAGTATTTGTTTATTATTTAACTCATCGCTTAAATTTAGTTTTGCAACAAAGTGTTACAATAATATCAATGTTTTCAATAGACTATATATCTGAAACCGGCACTTTGTCGCTCGCCCGATCTCATAAATCACGATTGAAATTCTGCTAACGTTTGATAGCAACAATTACAATGCTATAGTACGTGTGAAGTGAAGAGACTGACAGTTAATAACGGTAAGAGTAGGTACATATACATTATTAATATTAAGATTGCAAAGGTGCATAGCACAACTTTCATGTTACCAAGAAAGAGCACTCACTTTTCCTGATTGTTTCCATGGGACATAAATGATATCATGCTTACCTTAAATGACATTAGTATATATAGGTATAGAGCAAGTCAATAGAGAACATTCGCGTATTTTTTTTATTGCATAAAAATATTCTACCATACTGAAAAATAATATATACACAATATGACGCCTTAATTCCCGATAATAAATTTGTTATAAATTATTAAAATTTCGCGCGCGAGCGAACCGTTTCACACAAGTCGTGACGCTACATCCTACAATTTACAAGCAACGATGAGACCGATTCGACCGGCTACGGGAGATCCCAGCAGTCGACCGCTTGATTTCATAGTTCATTCAGCCGTTTTCCGGCGCAACGACTATCGAATATTGCAGGTTGTGACGTCACAGCTTCTTTTGGGCCGGTTCAATATTGCTCGTTGTTTCGATGTTTCGATCCTTCATACTGGTCGCGCAGAATTAGAACTGGTTTTTTTTGTGAAGTACACGTTATATCACGACGTTACGCTATTTTTAGTATGTTCCCTATTCAAAGAGTTGACAGTATTTGAATTTTCTTGCTCTGAAAACGTTAAAAAAATCGAATCACGATAACAATTTTAATATTAATTGTGTTCTGAATTAGTTTCAAAGGGTGTTATTGTTTCTTTCTCCAGTCTTCTTTATTCCTCTTTTCACTTTTATAGTTTTGTATGCTTTGTTAAGTTGACAGACTGACATACACGCCGCCTTTTTATGTCTCTCATATTTTAACAATCTGAGCATGTCAGTGTTTTACCTGTTCGCCTACCAAACACGCTAAAATAATGGTATAAAAGAAATTAGGAAATACCTTTGTAAGATTTTTGTAGGACTCTCAACGAACGGTGACAAAATAGTAAACAATATTTTCGAAGAACATATCGGAATGGTATGGCAATCCTGCTCGTCGGATCTTAACCCTATCGTGCATGTCTGGGATGCACTTGGAAGATTCCTCCGCAAACAAGTGGTACTAGTTATTAATTTGGAAGAACTTGCTGTTTCAGATGAGTTAGTTGCCTGTTTGTGGATTACCAAATTATAGATAACTGCATTGCCAGTATGCCCAGATGATGTCAAGCTATTATACAAGCAAGAGGCTAACCCGTTATCGACATTTGATCTTTAAAAAAATTGATATATTATGTACCTATGTGTAGATTTCATTTATTATAGAAGAAACTGTTTAAAAAAAGACGAAAATGAACGCAATAATTGACGGTACAAAACGACTAAGTCTACTGTCATATCCGAAAACGGGTTGGGACACTCCAATGACGATATCAAGCTTTGTTAGAAAAACATAGCTTAACATTCATCATATCTCCAAAAATACGGGAGACAAGAAAAAATATATCACATATTCTTGACACATATATTCATATACCCAAAAAGATTTATGGCTGCGATTCTTGTATCAAAAGATATGGAAAGTTGATGCAAATTTTTCTTGTATCACCTCAATTAATAGTGTATTTATATTCGAGAGCGATTTGTTAACAAGAAAAACGCGCAACTCTAATTGTAATTTAGTATAAATAATATCTAAGTTGTCCTCGAATACCTGCATCGAATTAACATATTACTCAGATGGCTGTGTACACATATCGTTCCCTGATTACTTGTATCTGTTTACTAAGCGTTGAACCCAAAATTAAGTTCATTGTCAATGCCGCATGAAAGTTTATTTACGGCTGGTATCATGCGGTGAGAGGTGCCAACGCCGGATAATCAATCTCAATCGTTAAAAACAAATTACAGGTTGAACTTTATTTATCGATATCGATTTGCCTTTGACTGTATGGAACATGTGGTGATTTCTCTGGATTTCTTCTTTGATCATAATCAAAGATATCATACCGAAAGTGATACGGCTTCAAGTGTCTTATCTTCACACGGACGTAATTTGTGTTATAATTAAAATTTAAATTTACAGGGAATAATGTAAATATGGAGTTTTTGGTTGCCATTTTCAGAGAAGAATCTACATGTTACCAATTCAAGTACCTATGTATCAGATTCAAAAAGAAAAGAAAGTCGTTCACGATGCTTTTTTTATCGGCACATATCTTTTTCGTTTATGGTCTTCTTTAAAAACGTTAACCAAACCAAATTGACGTACGTCTATAGCTATATGTTTCAATTACCTCTAACGTAAGTATTATTTTTCTCCGAGAGCGACAATGCAAATCATGCGGTGAAGGAAGTACCGGTCGAAAATTTGACTGACAGCTTCAAACCGGTACGTTCTCCAACTCGTAGTTAATAAAGTTTTTAGTAACTTTTACCGGTGACGTAATTTCACACGGATTTAACGGGCATTTTTTAGCTATTATCCACACTTATTTGATTAGCTTTCGACAGAACAACACCTGGAAACAACTACTTTCTCTAATCACTTATTAACATTGATTGTGACCACTAAGAGCTAGATTATCTATTAGATAATTTCTTCTTGAACATTTAATATTGAACTATGATGTTATTATTAATAAATATTACTAGAAACGATTTCCATGACCGGAAAGAACAATATTTTTCTGTGGTAGCTTGGCCTATGCATAATCTACCAAAATTTTGATACCAGTTGTGAATGTTTGGATAGTTTTGGGAGGTTTAACAACCCCGGGATCCCTGTGGAACTCAAGGAGGATATTCGCAGATATTCTTGGATGTCGTATTCGATGTGTATGTGGTGCATTTTCGAGAAATCTGAGCTGCTATATTGGGTTGCTGTTTTCACGGTAAAAGTAACTATTCATCAATCTTCCAATGAATCCGCACGTTTGCAAATAGCAACTAGGTATTCTGGAAAAGTGTTACCCAATGCGTATACGTGTATACAACAAACCTCAAGTCCGACCTACGAAACCACGTATCTATCGAGATCATACCACATGAAATTATGACATTATTTATAACTACCAGCTCATCAAAGTACCAATTTCTGTTAATTAGAAAATGTCAGCAAGATAATTAGCGTTTCGTAATTCTTTGCGTAAGGTACTTGGAAAAGACAATAAAGCATTTGTTTGCTAAACGACGTTATAGTTGGAATCATTGTAATTGCCGTCGACCTGTTATCGCATTACTTGAACCGCGGTCGGTAAGTAGTAATCCGGGTTCGATCCCCTGTAATTATAGAGCTACGCTAACAAATTGTTGCGTTATTTCGTCTAGAAAGGCCTCACAGTTCCAGGAAGGAGATCTGATGCAGTAAAAAATATAGCAAATGAATGGGGTCTGTTTTTTATATCTCTAATTAAAAAGAGTCAAGTAAGAACGGTGATAACGAAATCAATTAATATTCTTTATAATAACAAATTGTGTTGTTTATTCCGCTTAATTATATTTCCCAGTATGTAAGTGTCATTATCTAGAGTACGGTATTTTCGAGTGCATTAATATCGAGTGGAATTCTCCTAGCCTCCATACAGGAAACTTAAAATTCGATCCATTCAAAATTTTGCCGATTTTTAAAGTGCGACAACTCTCTTATCCTTATTGTGATCACGGTGATTTTTTTTACAATTTGTATATAAAATTATCCGCTTTAAATTTGCGAATAAATGCACAACTATAGTATAGAGGGTGAAACAGGTTACTGTGTTTCTTTTTCTTAATTTTGAGACACCCTGTAGGCTAATTCTGTAAGGACAGATTTACAGAATAGGCTTTATTAGAGAGGCTGATTCATTACCAACGTTTCCTTTCTTTATTTACATCATTACCTCTAATCGTTTTAGAGATACGAATTTTTAAAAAGATAGATTCAGTACTTTTTTATTTTTTATCGGTATTCCTAAATTACAAAATTAGTGAAAATTTTGAATGGATCGAATTTCAAGTCGGTGAGTGTAGATATATAGCGGTCTGAAATTTTGCTAGTAATCATAAACCTTTATTCAGTACACGTTTTTGGGCGTGCACCACTGTAGCCCGAAAAAAAATATGAAAAAACATTTTTTTAAATAGGCAAAGTAAAGACCTTCTGTCAAATTGGTTTCAAACTCAATGGGTGGTACTTTCGTATTTAAAGTCTACATCAATTAACATTTGGTTATTTCGTTTTAAGTCACGTCTTTATGCAAATAAAACCAGAGGCACTTGTATAAGGAAGTTTACGATAACTTCAAATACAATCCTCATCCCAACAAACAAGCAGTTAACGTTTATTTTGTGTGGTGTATGTATTTCATGAAACGAAATAATAAATAATCGATTGTTTGTGTGTATATGTGTATTCAACTAAGCACTTATATAAATAAAATTCATAATGGAATAGATAAATATAATGAAAGGCATTAGTCTTCGGGGTTTGGATCGTTACGTTTGTTAGGAGGAACGTGATGGGTGGCCTGCTTCGAGAACCTTTACTTTATTTCTACTGTATTATCAAATTCTATCTGATTATGTCGAGCTGCGTTGGTGGATGAATTAAATGGGTAATCTACACTGAATTACTACTACACCGTCAAATTTCTTAAAACCAGGTGGCCATTTTTTTTGCTTCTTCTACCATTAAAATGAAATAAACACACGCTATTTTTTTCAAATATTGAATGTGACACTCTTAGAAGCTATATAGAATTATTGATTTGATTACAATTAAATATAAATATCCCAAATGGCATACCACTGAATTTAAAAATAACATCTACCTGAAAGAGGCAATATTATTCACTATGTATGTAGAAGAACACTATGTATGAAGAATTCGAACGATTGAGATAAATAAAATAAGAAAAAGAAACAGATAAATAATTAAAAATAATAAATAAATCTGGTATGTGTTGCTAAGGAATTTTTATTCGGTTACAAGTAGGCGACAGCGAAAATGTCAGTCAAATGACATTTTTAGATAAATTAACAGAATTAATATTACCTATTTGCTAATGTTTGAAATTTTGCCTCTCGAATAGTTTCAGGATTACGTTTTTTTCCAAAATTTCTTCTATTAAAATTAATTACGTTAGTTATCTAGCCATCAGTTTAGATTTTTACGACATAATTATTCTTATGGTTACTGTGCACGTTTGTCATTCTGTCAGACAAAAATAAAAATGCCTCGACGTTTTTACGACGTTTAAACAAACATGTAAACAAAACGTTTAAACAGGGATAGATGCTTGAGGTAGATATTGGACAATAATAATACTAGGAGGATCTACTAGGCCCAGAATTATATCCTTCTTAGGACACTAATCCCTTTAAATTTCCGAATTCGTTGCCACATATTCCTGTTCTTCTCTCGCCCTTGTAATTAATATATTTCTGGTCGTATTTACCCGAAACTACCCATAATAAGCCATTAATATTATTAATTACCATGTTAAGCCACGCAATATATTGATCCAAAAAATATTTAACGAATTATCTATTTTTCATAGGAAATATACTAAAAGGAGGTTATAGAGTCGGTCAGAGTAAATTGGTCGCTTTTACTTCTGATTATTTTTTGAAATTCAGTCACGTCTGTATTACAATTATTGTGACGTTTTTTTAAAAATTCTACCGACCCATTAAATCATCCACGCCAGCGGTGATGGTACATAAGTGGCTCATGTTTGCCGATTCATGTGGTGCAAGCGCAGCACCTGCTGCATTATAAATCGAATACAGAAGATGTTAACTGAATCGAAACCTAGATAGAAATTGATAGCTGTGAGAACTACGGATCTCTTTCAAATTAAGTGGGTTTCTGTATCTCGAGAGGCGAGAATCGTCCGCTAATGTGATTCGAAAGGACTGTTTGAATATAAATACTCCGATCGCAATCTAAAAGTGGTAATCTTTCAACGTGGTAGTCCTTGCGACTTACGCCAATAGGATAGATTTCCGAGAGATACGGCATACCATTTTTCTTCAAAAGTGAATGGGATGTGTTCAATTTGCTGCTATGAAATTCCCTCATTTTGTCGTCATATTTCATTCTCAGTACATACCTTGGAATACGTCTATCTAGTCCCTTTCACTGGTCTTGCAATGTTTATACCTACTGTCATAATTAAACAAGCTTTCATTCAGGTACTTTGTTACATGCTACACTGGTAGTTATAAAATGAATTAAGTCTTGCTGTTGCTTCATGTCTTGTTATTTTGAAGTAGACACGATTTTCTTATCGGGCCATCAACAAAAACCATAAAATGATGTAGGTATACACCTACGTTTGTCACATTTTCATCTTAAGCGTGAAATCACGTAAAGTTACCCTGTCATCAAATGTTGTGGTCATACGCCATAAATAACGTGTTAGGTATTTACTTAACCCAAAATTGTAGGAGAAATAATAACAATACATCTAATACCCTTCATTATAGCCCATATAGTGAATTATTTGGAAACTAGTCAATACTAAAAAGGGTCGTCGTCTAAATTTATCACAACCTTATGTACAGATGATGCGAAACAGAAACACATTTGAGGTTGGAAACGTTTCAACCTTTTAAAGAAGCTTATGGAGGTGATACCCATTCTCGTCCGAAGTGTGACGAATGGTTTATAAGATTCAAAATTAGTCGTGAATCAATTGAAGATTCCCGGCGACCAGGAAGGCCTTCGACCCAGTGATCAGGAAGATCTCAGCTGATAACAGTCGTTGTCTGACTGTCAGAGAACTTGCAGAGGAAGTAGCTATCTCAGTTGGGTCTTGCTCATGCCATGAGATTTGTTCCTCGCTTTACTCGCCACTTAATGACTACAGAGCAGAAGCCAGCCGCCCTACTCCAGACCTTACTCCTTCTGACTTTTTCTTATTTCCCAAATTAAAATCAGTCTTGAAATGACGCCGTTTCGACCCACTGTTCACATTAAGAAAAAATCGTCACTGGTATTGATGGAAGTTCCAAAGGACATCAGGACTGCATGGCGAAGTGAAAAGACCGCTGTGTGCTACAAGTGTGTGAATAGAGGAGGGGAGTACTTTGAAGGAGAGAAAGACAATTGCCTGTCTCTACGGCGCTTCTCTATGGTTTTAATTTAGCGAATTATCCTCAAAGAAAAAAATTGGTTCCATGTACTGATAATGGTACCATTACAAGATGCGTTCTACGTCGTATTGATTTTTGAAAACCGGCTCACACATCTTCTGAACTATTGACACACCATCAAATTCCTTCCTGGAATTTTTCCACAGATAACATGTCATCTGTCGCCAGAGACATATAGTATGAAGTTGAGTAATGTTTTCTGGTAATTAATATCTATTCTCATTTTCTATCACCTATATAAAAAATATATAGGTAAAGTGTATTCAAGATAAATTGAATTTGGTCGGTGCTAAAGCACAGGATGGCCGCACTTATCTTGAAATTTCGTCCTATGTATTTGCAGTGGCATTGAGATTCGAAGAGTAGTTGAAAACGGGCATTGAAGTCCGTTACTGGAACTTAAAGTCAGCTCGATGAACTATCTACGGCTGCGCGCTGGTGTAAAGAGAATAAACAGACTAGTCTGCTGCGTGATAAATCATTTCTTTGTTGATCGCGTCGTGTGCCGGACAATAAAGCCGATGTACAACAAAGAGGTGGCGTCTGTTTTTGCCGGATTCAATTTCCATCGTATACGTTTTACTTGATTGATTTAAGTTTATTGTAACGTACCTGATATTTACCCACTTACCGACAAATGTTTCGTAAACCGCTGATAAAAAAGCACTCTTCTATGGAATGTATGGCAACAACTTTTGCAACAACAATACATAAAGTAAACACCTATTTAAATAAGAGTCATTATACGAGTATTTTACAACAAACCTTTCATCACACTATCTGCTTTTATGCGAGCCTTGGAAATCGCTTATTGATTTCATTAAGGGCAACAAACTCTAGCTCATAAAATTTGTATACAGTATTGACGTAGAAAGAGGATATTTTAATAATAGTGCATGCAATTACATTGCACAAAAAGCAGTTTTACTACGTATCCCCACTAAATGAGAAAAGTATTATACTAAAGGTATTATCCACAGTAAAATTTTAAAATATACTGCGAGACCACAAAAATAGAAACTTTCTGCAGTTAAAACAAAGCCGCTGTCTTCGTCTAGGCAATTTAAATTCTGCCTACGTCAGTGTCTATTAATGATTCGTGAGCTGCTATCACAAAAAAAAACGGGAAAAATTTTCCGCCATCTGGAACGTCAAATGTGGTTCTGCAAATTTGCCTATACAGAGTGCTCTTCAAATTGTAATTTTACTGGGTGCTGCTGTACTACCCTGATGCTTTCAACTGGATCTTTCTTCTTTTTACATTTTTTTATATCTGATAAGGACAGTGGATCGTTTCACATTCTCGACGCGGAATTTCCATGGGCATGGATATATGCTGTCGATATGGTTAAATAAGGATAAATAAAAAACAAAACCGCAAAAGAAGGAAAAGGAAGGAAGGATTTTTGGGACTGAATTCCCAATTTTTTTGGGGACTGAATCCACTTCGAGCAAACCCGAGTGTAAGTTTTAAGGAAAAATAATTGCAAAGAAGAAAGATCATGACCACCACGTATAACGTAGAAGAATTCGTCGTGGAATGCACACAGTCATACACTGATCTTGCGTTTACCTTACGTCATGGCTACCCAGATAATGTGTGTAAAATCGGTGATCACGAAGCTGGCCAAACTGATACAATCGCATCAATGAAAGCGATAAAGTAAGCAGGAAAAAAGGTAACGGTGGTATAATTACGAGGAAAGCGTGCGTTACTTTACCAACTCGTGGGTCACTACTACTGCTAGTAAAATTAGAAATTTGCATATATATTTTCGGAAAGGCGCGCGGCGGTCACGATCCACGAGGCTGTGAGAAATTGAATCTTCAGAGGATTTTCACCCAAGTAGGTACAGATGAAACAAATTATCTGGAAATGTTATTAACTTGTGGCCAAAAATAAATGTAGACATCTCATATCATCAATAAAATCGTTATTATATTCCCAAGGTATTCTCAGAGATTACTATAGCAAATTGTATTTAAACACTTATAGAAAATTGTATTTGGTATAATTATCTTTTAAAATAATTGGTCAAGGTTTCGCTTTGGTGTAATATTTGCAAGCAAACATTATATAGCTTCCTCTATTGGCACGTATTCTAATCACTTTTCAATAGAATGTCATAATTCCTTGCGGTGCAGTGGCTGGAACATTTGACTTGATTTTGTTATTCTTAAGTTAAGCTTGATCGTTTATCTATTATTAGTTTTTTCACCCTGACCAGTAATAAGAAATAAAGCAATTTGTTCGATAAAAGATACAGTTGAAAATCAAGAATGATAAAACCACAGAACTTGCTTAACAACTGAAAGAAACATAAGCAGAGATTAATGGACCCAATAGAACGAGTACAGTAAACTAGTTCTTATCGAGTTTCCAAAAAAATGTCTTCATACTAATAATATTAGATGTTGAGATGTACATCTTAATTTGAATTAATTATTCCAACAACGGTGCGTGTATCTGCCAATCCGTCAAACTTACAAAGGCAAAGAGAAATATAAAAGTGAAAGTAGAAATTCTGAAGGTAGTTGGGGGATAATATAGAGCTATTAGACGAGCCGGGACCTCCGTAAGTCTGGGCGGGGACAAGAATTTGTGACGTCACGATACTGGTCCGGTCACGTCATAACGTAATATACAATATACAGAGGTTTTCATGAATAAAACTGATAATAATATTGACGAAACTGATATTGATGATGAATAATATTGATTGAAACTGATGTTAATATTTCAAAACAAACTGTTACTTATGATAAAATAACTTGAAAGGGGGTTTCCACATCACCGTAAAGGTGACTCTAATAGACACGTTGGCTCTTAAGGAGGCCTCGCTAATAGCCGTATCTCCACTAAAACCGATTGCAAAACGAAGCTCTAACTATGAAATTTCATTAATTTTCTGTTTGATCTATCTCTGTTTTGACTGTCAATTTCTTTTCTCTTTTTGAATAATTATTAAGGAATATAATGGAAAGAATATGACTAGTTTTAGGTAATATTGATTTTAGTGTTTTGTTACATAAAACACATTTCTCATTCTTTTACATGCATTGAAGTAAAAGAGTCCTTCAATCAACGATAACGTTAAAAAGCCAAACGATAAAAATATAAATAGATGATACTTATAGATATATAGATGATAATATAATTTAATGAATTGTAATTATCTGCTGTGTTGATATTTTAGTCTAGTTGTTTTAAACAAGCAGAAGAAGACTTCTTTATTCTACATTATTTAAAGAAGTTCTATCTAATAGCTTTGTAATCAATATTGATGGAATATTCGCGTGCTTTAAAAAATAATGGCATCCACAGTTACCTATAAGGAAATTCGTTCACGGCGATTTTCACCTATTACTATACATGTTGTGGGAAATTCAAACTAATAAGCCTATACCGGTTGGTAGTAATGATAAAAAGTCTACACGAATAAGTATTATAACTCATGCTGTCGTACCATACATAGCGTGTCGACTATTTAATTCCATCGCAATGAAACAGAAAAGCGAAGACAATAGAGGTCACAGGGACAAAAGAAACGACTCATGTCACTAGACGAAATTGTACCGTCATGGAGGACTTCCAATATTAGCAGAGGAAATCGAAAAGGCAAGCTACGGAACAAAAATATAATTTATTCTGACTCAAACGTTGTAGTAAAAGGTAACATACCAACACATAAATGCACTTTTCTATTTATTCAGTACTGACAGATGAAATAAATGTTTACTTGGCCATGTGGAATTGATAACGTTTACGACATGTGCGATGTGGCTATGTCGTAATATATATCACACAACCCATTTATATACAAGAGCTAGAAGATATACAGCCGCCTTTTACAGGATACATGACAGAAGTAATACTTTCAAACAGGAAATACTTTTGTAAGACCTTTTTTGGCATAATAGTAAGTGTGTTTAAGAGAAAATGACAAATTTTTGTAGGGTACTGTATTCATTCGGTTTTTTTTTCGGTATTCAATCAAACCTGCCAATTATTTGAGATGTAAATAAAGAAGCTCTGGGATTTGATTAGACAGGGTGCCGTTGCACGTTGTAGAGGGTAGTCTTCTGATATTGATATTAATAAGAATAGAACATTTATTGATTGCATTGCGTGGAAAGGCTAGATTAACATAATGCTGTACCTCCTTCGCTTGGCGTCTTGACAAAAAGTATTGCCTACATCGGAGAGCTAAAAATAGTGCCCCATAAGCGACTTTTTACTCTGAAATCGATTGTTTATATAAAGTAGAGTATGTGTACATAGTATGTGTTTCTTGTCATATTAGTAACCGCTAATATTGACAAAAACTAAAAAGTTCTTATAACTTAAAACCAGGTTCTTACCAATAGGTACAAAAATGTTGGAATGCAATAAAATATGTAGGTAACCTAACATACCTATATAAATATTAATCAAAATTTTATTTGTGCACATGATACTGATACACTTTTGCTACTGTCAGACATTCTGCATTCCTACAGTCACTAGATGACATTTGGAATTAGAGGTACGTAACTGTCTTAAGTTGCTAAAAGTATAGAGTACGGAGTGCCTCAAGGTACGGTATTGGGCTCAATTTTCTTTAACGTTTATATTAATGGTTTGTTCACTGTCTAAAGTGGAGGGGAGGTAATAGATTTTGCGGAAGACACTGTGATATTTTATAGAAAAAATCCATGGAATGAGGTAAACTCTAAGTTTAAAATCGTCATGGAATCAGTGCGTAATTAATCACAAATATAAATATGAGTTAAACAAATTACCTGCCATTCGCTCTACAACAAAAGAAAGTGAATAGACCATCTCGTTGCACCATAGACTTTAGTCACCACCGAGGACAGTATCAAATACACTCTAAACAGGAAATTAAATATTTTGCATTATTGATGCAAAATATTTAATTTCCTAAGATTGCCTAAGATGGGATTCACACGTGAATTGTTTTATGAAAATACCTACTACGATTCACATTATATAAATTTCGCTTTTTAAAGAACATCCTCAAACTCGAACAAGTAATAATGCTAATAATCATTCTCTAGTGGAGAGCCACTTCCTACAAAAGTTTTTAAAATTGATTTTATCTAGAAATATGAGATATCCTGTTGATTTGCTTTTTACAGAAGCCGAAGTACAACAACCAAGTGTATTTAACATGAGGCAATTGTATTGTTTTAATATTATGTTTAATATGCTTACATCATTATCAACGATTATACCTAATACGCTACAGGGCCAAACATATACAGTGCCTCAAGTAACAAAAACTCACAGATAACGTCAATCTTGCTCCTAATGTGTATAATAATATCTACTATTCCTAGAGAAATCCTAGACAAAATATGGCAAATATAAAACAATTTAAGTACAAATAGAACATATTACATATTACAAAACCCGAGAATAATTTTTACAAGTTACTTTGACCAAAAATACTAAAATAGTTGCCTGTATATTATTTTGTGCGTTTTGTTTTTGGGATATATAAGAGCTGTATAAGGATATGCAAGATGTAAATAAATATTATTATTATATTATTATGATTACTTATGAACAATTTTTGGATGAGGTTCCTGCTGCTAATGAGTCACGCGAGTTTACCTCTGGTATATCTATCAGTTCAACAGAATGCCGTTTGGTCTGTGCAACTCAACTCAATTTTCCGCTCGTGTTTTGGGTGCGAAACTATTCGACCTCGTGTTTTCGCTTATTTGAACTGTAGGCACAAAGTAGTTTTGGATATACGCTCTCGAATACGCAGTAGTTCCCCGGCGTTCATGTTGACCTCGACAAAGTTAGAAGCCCTGATATGAATCCAATCGAACACATAAATGAAATATGAGCATCCTAGAATATTTGAAGCAAATGAAGGATGTACTTACACGTTAGTGAACCTGTATCTTCAGATTGTTTTGACTGTGATGCATTTTTGTTTTGGTTTAATTTATTACTTAGATTCGCTCTTTTAAAGTTGCCGTGCTGTTTTTTCTATTGTTTATTTTATTCATTTTTGTTACCAGTGATCACAGACGATCTCCAGACACGCAACTTAATGGTAAATTTTAGTCCATTTATAACATTAGTAACTGGTCATAATTCCTACTTAATTTTTGTTTGCCGTACAATAATATAAATGTATGTATAAATATCATATTATATAAAACAAAAATGGGAACACGAAATAACAATGAATTATGAATTAAATTGCCGTTATTCCAGTGTCATTAGGAATTCCATATAAAATGTTATTCAAAATTGTTTTCTATAATACGGACAACATAAATTAATTAGAAATTTTGAAGATGAATTTTACCTTCATTTTTCCTTTGGTTGCACAAATTCTGTTGGTGGAAATCAATCAAAAATTAATTGTATAAAATTTATTCTATTTAATACTGTACATTTTACAAAACATCATTTATTAAACAGCAGATGATGGAGACAAACTTACCTTTCTAGATTTCGGGGAAAACAGAATAATGCTTCTACCTAATTTTCAGAATAAAAGTATCCACAAATATTGCAGTAACATTATCAGATACACAAAAAAATTAGTAAATGTTTAACAAAATACAGGAGCACAACATTTTCATTTTGAATAAAAAAATGACATGAAATGAGTGTGTATCGTGATTGACAGAAATCGTGGACATTTAGATGGATACCGTCTAGATTATATCATCGATATTGGTGGTAAAAAATGATTATAGAATTTTTCAAATTAGAAAAGCTAGAGTGAGATGCAGAATGAATCATCTGCTATCAAATTAGTGGTGAATAATGAACATTATTATTGCGTCAATCGCCAATCTTCCAGAGCAGTCAAGAAGCAGGAATTAAAATGTAAAGAATGCACCTACGTATTCGATGACTATGACTATTTTACATCACTACCACTCCAAAGATGACACAGATGACAGTGTTTAGATAAATATTATACGACATCCTGGAACATGCAAAAGCCATGTACTTACCTAAATGGCTAACGAAGTAAACACCCCACATGCCTCCTCACCACCAGAGGAAGGTAATTAGCACCAACCCTAACAAACTATTAACAAACATGCCATCTGAAAGCAGGTAAATATTTAGATTTCAATTTCATCCTGTAGCCGTTGCCGTTGGTTTTAGGGGTGCTTGACCTAAGGTTGGCATAGTGTTGCTATGACACGCGATGCCTTGCACCCTATATTTACGATTTCAGCGTCTGCCGACTGTCTATATTTATGAATTAGCCAGGACCGGAGCAGGTCCATCTCTCTGTATACGAAAATTTATTGTACCTAATTTTGTCTTATTGATAAAGTGATCGCTGACGTCTTCTTACCCGGCTTCCCCATTTTTAAGTATCTTCAGCAGTATCTGCATGTTATTTGGACCAATACAGAACCAGTGTTTGAAATTGATTGAAAATATTGTTCTACAATCGTTAAAAAGGTCCACTTTTTAGATCTATCCTAGCTTTTGCATCTCAAAGTTGGTTTACTACAACCTTTCCTCGTGCCTCTCCTGTAACTACCATAGTAGTTCCTCTTCCCTTTCGGTGACCCCAGCATGTCAGGTCTCCGGGTCCTGTGGATATCCAGATAAACATTTCCTAAGAGCCGCGACTAAATCATTGGTTTGACTTCTTGTATAGCAACTCCAATGCATCATAAAAAAAACGCCTTGATGGCATGAGGCTATATAGATCAGGCCAAGACGTTATATCATGATTGGTGTGATATTTATTTAAAAACTGAAGCAGTTTGAAGACGCATCTTTTCCATATTTTATGAAGTTAAATGCGCGTTTAAATCCTTTCTGTTGTCGTCTTGCAGATGAGTTATAATTGATATTAAGTGCAATACTGATTTGAATCGCATGGTTTATAACTATGACATAACCGCCAACTTTCAAGATTTGGAGAGTATTTTTCTCCTAGAAAATTATGTCCTGGCACTTGTTCCGCTTTATTGGATGTAGTCGATGTGACATAGAACCTTTCTATAGCATTCATCATTCATTCATCTTTTGTCAATCTGGCACTGAGTCCCTTTGTTACTTCTCAATTCTAGATGTTATAAGCAATGAGTGGATATCTTTTTTTTATCGAGTAGATATAAATTATATTTCAAATATACTGTTATAGCGTTGAGGTTATAGTGTGTTGATAATTTGAATGTAGGACAGATTTTAATGTGGATAAAATTTTGGGTTGAACAAGCCTAGATGCTTTTGCGAATAAAATTCAACTTTCTCCTGTAAATTTCGGATGGAAATAATTACTAGAAAACAGAGGATACACTCACGTTTTAGATGATGCTGATAAATTATCATACGCATAACAACCTATTTCGGTCCTGTCTGGTATTCGTATGTTCTTTCTCTGCCTCCGACGTTTAACTTCAGCATTTACGTAACCTATCTCAGATGTATATACGTACACTGAAAGTAACTCTACGATTGCGTGATTCGCAGTAATTAGTCAATTAACTTCATTTTTCATGTGAACAGAACACGGCGAGTGTCTGAATATAGGTTTTGAACGATTCGTTAAGTTGCTGTTAAGTTTACAGGTTTTTTCATGGAATTTCAATAGGCTCCTCGAGAACGGTCTACAATTTTAACCGGTACAAAAAGTCAATGTAACGTTTGGAGGAGGAATATGCAATATAGAAATATAATAATTGCAATTTCTCTTTTTTTTACGGCATTTATAGAAACAGTGTCTCTAATACGAGAAACAATCAGATCTTTTTCGACAACACAATCAAATTAAAAATATTATGCCGACATATTTTCACGTCGGCGATCCATGAAATTATTATCGTCAACTTCAACCGCATTTAATGAAATTCTCGCCTCGCGGCTCTATTATTAGTCTACTTGTATTGGTATGCGTTGGTCCTATTTTTTTCGGTTTTAACATTCCCATACATTCGAGGTAATATGTGAATTTTCTTCTGCGCGCGGTATACTTATTATCTCCGTTGTCCAGATAAAAAACTGCTGACAACTACCGATCACTTAATTAACATTCTGCCTATCTATAATTAATTAGACTTTATTTCACAACAAAAGCTGTTAAGGCGGCGAATGATGCGTGAAAGCTTGATTGCACCTGTATTTTCCATGGTCACAAGGACAAGGCGAGTTTTTGTAGTATGTATAACATTGACATACCTTTTCAATAATTTTATGTCATATTAGCCACGGCCCGCATGGGGATAAAACAAAAGAATTAATGTTGGAATAACTTATTAATAACCTTTTTCTCCAAATTACATTAAAAGCGGCTTTTTAATGACACTTACAAAAATACAGGCTTAAGAGGTATATTTTTACTGCCTAGTCAGAAAAAGTGGACTGTTTCTGCCTAGACAGAAATAGTTCGTTGCTATGCAACGTTTCAGTAAAAAACAAAATGAAGGAGTTTTGAATTACACAAAACAAATTTTAAAAAATTATACAAAATTGGTTTTATTAGATTACAACTACAAACTAAAACAAGACATTTTTACCTTTACAAAACACATTACAAAAATACACAAAATTCGTATTACATTACGACTACAAACTACAACAGGAGATTTTTACTTATTAGTAATATTTATGGTGATTGGTGAACAATTATGTAATACAATAATTGAACTCTCTCCACTTTTTCGTAAAACTAACAATATTATTATCGGCAGTACTTGTTACTCCGGAAACGCCTGAACCGATTATTACCGATGTTCGACTTATTGGCTAGCGAGTCCTCGATCCTCGATATAGCCCTCCGCGATCGCGGAAGACTTCCATCACCCATGTTGCTTCAATTTTGTTATGTCCCCATCAGAATGCACCAGCAATGTGGCCAAAGATCTGCGAAAGCAGTGCCCAGTCTCTTTCACATGAGCTAGTTCCAGAAAAGTAGCAATTTCTTCTGGCATTTTACTGAACTTGTGAATGTCAATGAATTGTTGCTGAGGGTCTGGAGGCTGCATATATTGTTAAACGCTTAAATATTCCGCTACTTCAAAAGATCTTGATCTTGGGTTTAGTATTTGGTAGCATAATTAGCCATTTGTCGCCCATGTCATTTACATCATCCGTTTTTATTTGCAAAAACTCATCGTATCTACAAGCGACTGCGATAAGTAGTGGCGGCGCTAGCCTTTTGAAATGGGTGGGCAGATGCCGGCAAAAGAAAATAATTTGGGGGCGGGCGGTACGGCGATAGACAAAAAAGAAACAAAGTGTACATTTACCATTTATATTATCCTGCATGATACTATGATACACATCATTCATATACATATGCATAAGTACATAACTTTAACTTAACAATAGTCATATAGGTAATAGTATAGGCAGGGTTTACAGGGTTAACAAAATAAAATATAATTTATTCTTTATTTTATAAATAGCAACTGTAGGTCCTTTACTAATTTGTATCATTTATATCCTAAATATCTTAACACTAAATTATAGTAAAACAATTCTTCGGTTATTGTGAACAGTTGCAAATGTATCTATTATGTCATTTAAATCTTCTTGTGTTATTAATTCTCTTTCAATATTAATAATGCTTAAGTTCGTTAATCGACTATGACCTATAGAATTTCGTAAATAATTCTTAATCCGCTTTAGGACAGAAAAAGACCTTTCACAACCTGCTGAAGAAGATGGAATGGTTATAGCTATACAGCAGAGTTTATAAATTTCATGAAAAGCTATTTTATATTCATCCAAAAATTTTGTAAAATCGATTAGTGATTTTATTATGTGTCCTTTTTCTTTATTGTATCGTTCCAATGTTTTGTGTAGTAATTTAATTTCTACTTGAGCAGATTCCACATCACAATTATAGTGCAAAAGTATAGGCCACATTATGTCAATGTTTAAGAATGTATCGCTTTTAGGATTAAGGGTACTAAATCCTTTTAAAATTTCGCAATTATCCATAAATCTCCTATCCATCTCATTTATAATTCTATCAAATACACTAAAGTAAATTCTAATTTTATAGTCATTTTTGTCAACGACGCTGTTATTTTCAAAGTTAGCATTATCCAAAAGAATTAGGTTTTTAAATTTTTCTGGAAATTTTCTCTTTCTCTTTTGTTGCGGGCACTCAATTTCTATACCATTGTCATTGGCACATTTAATTGATTTTAAATAAATGTTTTCAAAATCTGTATCATTTCGAAAATCTATCATTATTTGTTTCGTAGATGAAATTAAATCCATACTTTTTATGATATCTGTGTCTTGACCTTGCAAATAATCTGATACTTTTTTTAAAATTTCGAGGACTTCACAAAATAACAATAAATTAAAAACAAATGTGAAGTTAATATTATTTAGTAACCCTTTAGCTTCTGAAGAGCGGTCATTATTAGACAGTTCAATTTTATTTAATAGTATTAAAACTGCGCTAAGTGTTTTTTTGATTGCCAGACAACAAGAAATTTGTGACGACCATCTAGTGTCGCTGAGTTTTTTTAATTCTATAAGCCTTGCATCTTTCGATTCTTTCGAAACTGAAATCTCTTTTTGAGTTTTCAAAAATTGGCTGTGAATAGATGATCCTGAAATAAAAACATACAAACTCTGTAACAAGGAAAAAAAATCATTACATTCTGGAATATTTTTGCATACACCCACAATCACTAAATTCAATCTGTGATTAAAACAATGAACATATATTGCTTGTGGGACTTGTTCTCGAAACAAAGCCTGAACACCCTTGTTTTTACCCCGCATTACGCTTGCGCCATCATATGTTTGTCCAACACAATTGTTTATGTCTATCCCACAAATACCTAAGCGTTCTTTAATATAATTAAACATTGAGTCTGCATCTAAATCTTCTGCTGGTTTATATCCCAAAAAGCGTTCACAAATTTTACCGTTTAAATAATATTTGACTAATATTGAAATCTGCTCAACCTTCCTAATATCTTTTGTCTCATCAGCCGTGACAGAAAAATATTTTGCTTTTTTGACTTCAGAATTTATTTTAGAAAGAATTAAATTTGAGGCAATTTCAAGAATTTCATTTTGTATTGAGTTATGTGTATATTTAGCATTTTTTGGTCCACCTTTGAGTTTTTTGTAAAGAACTTCATTGTGTTTAGACAACAAACTTAACAGTTCCAAAAAGTTGCCCTTATTTCCACTGCTCTCACTTTCATCATGACCCCTTAAGGCTAGTCCCTGATGAGCTAAAAATAGCAAACTTTCAATGACTATCTTTAAGTAATCACGGTTTTCCTTTATTAATGTTTGATGTGCTTTGCTGATCTGAGACCCCACAGACTGATTCTTTTGTTGTTGCTGTTTGTAAGATGTCCAACACACGATACTGTTTTTGTGAAGAAAGCTGTTATTGTGTTGAGAAAAACCAGCGCTTTTTTCTGAAGCCCGCTTCCAATTTTTAAACCCCTGTTTAATAAAGATTTGATCTGGTTTACTTTTTGAAAAATTAAAAAATCGACAAGGATAACAAAATATGCTGTCCTGCAAAATACTATATTCTATCCAAGGATATAATTGGTAGTACTTTTCGTTAAAACAACGACTTTCACTACCAAATTTTGATTTTGGAAAATTAATTATTGGCTGAGTTGGAGGTTCTTGTAATGATTTGGCAATATCGACAACTCCAACAGAGATACAAACATCTGCCTGGTAATCGTCATTATCTTGTTGTTCTAAAAATTCCTCTTCTATTGTTAATGGTTCTTAAAAAGATTCAGCAAACCTTTACATTAAAAATTATTGCTTATTATTAGGTATTATTATTTATTAATCTACTATCTACTTACGAATTCGTGTCATCTCCAACTGTTACTTCTTCACCAATTGATATTGATACAGTATCATAGTCATCTAAATCATCACTTTCTGAAATAACTTTTTGTTTTTTGCCGCCACTACTGGTACTGGTTCCAGGCTTAGTAGAATCAACTTCATCGTCACAATTTCGCTTTTGACTTTGACTATTACTACTATTAGACGTACATGCAGTAGCAGTACCAGCACTAAAAAAATCGCGAATACATTTAGATTTAGACATTGTCTATTTTCTCTATAGTAAATAATACCATAGACCATATAAACTGTGGTATTGGCACTAGAAATAGCACTGCAACGTAACTCAGATTAACAAACCGTCGCCGAATAAACATACACAATCCGTCCCGCGCGCGTGCGTCCCGAAGCTCGATACCCCGAAGATTCGCCCGCGTAGAGATGTGGCGTGATGCCTCAAGTCAGCGGCGGCGGCGCAGGGTGGGCAGCGACCGGCGCTGGGGCTTACAGGGTGGGCTGCCGCCCACCCCAGCACCCCCCTAGCGCCGCCACTGGCGATAAGTACAACCTAATATAAATTGAAAAATAGTTCTAATAGTAAAAATCCATAATAGATAATGTTCAGTATATTTCTACGAGGATAAGAAATTCCCGATTTTTCTCTTTGAAAAACTCAGGATTTTCTTACATGAAAACCATCAGTAAAATATTATTGTGGTGTAAAGCATACAATATGCAATTAAATGTTAGTAAGTGTTTTATAGTGACATATTCCTTAAACCAGTCCTATATAATATTCCAAAATATGTTTTAGACAACTTGCTGCTATTTAGATGCAGTAATTTTCGAGACTTCGGTTACTTTTGACAGCAAAATGTGGTTTTAAGTCCTACGCGTTCTAAATATTCCCAGTGACGCGTTTAAAACTTTAGGTTTTATAATACGTAAATATTAGATATCGAAAATAAAAAAATATTCGAGTTCTTCGTATAAAATTTTTCAAAATAATTTTTCTATAAAAAATGTTCAGAAATTTTTACTTGTAAATATTCACGGCGGCATGTGTGGAAACGAATACGAGTTGTTTTGAAATACGACATTTAAGAGTTTGTCAACGCTTGTCAAATAAAAAAATGCCATTATTTGTGACGGATGTTGCTCGCATTGTAGCCTTAAGTCCGTTAGTGTAGCCGAAGTCATCGTTATATGTCCGATACCCTTGGTATACCTCGAACAACAGTCCAGGATGCTTGGAATCGGTATATGGAGACGGGAAATTTTACCAGGCTAGAGGGTTCCGGAAGAAAACGGAAGACAAGTGCAATTGATGACCGCTTTATTGTCCTGAATACTTTACGAAATCGCAGAACTACAGCCGTTCAGAATCAACATCTGCTACCAACCGTGCGTAGAACTGAAGTCAGTGAAATAATAGTCCGACGAAGACTTAAAGAAAACGTCTTGTCTGCAAGGACGTCTACCACAGGACCCCAGCTGCTTGCAAGACATCGTCAAGCACGTCTTCAATTTGCACACTTACAAAGTTCTTTTCACGGATGAATCGCGGTTTTGCCTGAGATCGTCTGATGATCGAGAGCGAGTTTGGAGACGTCGAAATGAAAGATTTGCGGAGTGTACAATTTCCGAACGCGTAAGTTTTCATGTGATGGTATGGGCGCGGGAATTTCCAGGGCGGCCCGTACAGATTTAATCTTTGTTGAAAACGGCGCCTTAAATATGCATCGATATATCAAGCATATATTCTCCAGAACGCATTTCTTTCCTATTCTCCTTTTATTGGAGATGGCTTCGTACTAATGCAAGATAATGCGCGTCCACACGTGGCCCTAGTAGTCAACGAATATTTGGACGAAGTGTGTATAGAACCAATGGTTTGGCCAGCTTGCAGCCCTGACTTCAATCCAATTCAACATCTGGGCGACCAACCTCAAAAGCGCATTCGTCGTCGATCTGCTTTACCCGACAGTCTTCAGGATCTGCGAATTGCCCTTCAGGAAGAATTTGATGCCATTCCACAAGAGTTTATAATAAATCTTATTGATTCGATGCCACCTCGACTGAATGAAGCTATTGTGAAGTAAGGAGTCCACGCACTAGATATTATAAAAAATATCTAGTCCATAAAAATGTGTTTATCCTTTTTAAAATTTTCATGTTTTCGTTAATTTTCAGATTAAACTTATGTTTTGATGTTTATTTGATTTGATTCGGCATTTTTTTATTTGACACGCATTGACAAACTCTTAAATGTCGTATTTCAAAACAACTCGTATTCGTTTCCGCATATGCCGCCTTGATTATTTACAAGTAAAAATTTCTGCATTTAAAGCCCTTGTCCGAGACGTTCGTTTTAAAACAGTGTATCTCAAATAAAAACAGAGATAATGCCATGAAATAAGAAACAAAATGTTCAGAAAATATGAGGCTACAGAGTTAATCCAGTTTACAATAGCTACTGTACCTGCTGCGCCCCACAGGGTGTTACAAACTTCGGAAAGAAAACTTCGTCCCATAATTGCACCCCGTACCTATATGCTCAAATTAAATTCTGAAGAAAAATTTCTGACATTGCATCATTACTGAGGAATCAATCTACATTTCAAAAACAAAATCATAAAAATCTCATGAGCCGGGAGTGTATATATACCTATATATGGCTAAGGCTAAAATGACTTATTTAATTATATACAAATAAATGTTCTCGAAATAATTGAGAAATTTCAATTACATCGGAACCACATTATTATAGAATATAAATAAGTAATTAACGATAACACAGTCGCAACGGTAAAAAATATACCGTGCTACGCAGAACAACTTTGAATAATGATATATTAATGTTAGTGGTACGCGATTTTACGACCCAGAAAAAATGATACGAAAACCGGTGCACCGTTATGTTTGTTTTAATATTTTATTTTATGGCCCCTTGCAATCCGCTAATTAAAAATCGCTGTTAATCATTCCGCAGAGATGCAGTGCTTTCCGTTGTTATAGATCCGGCTCGATAGATATCGATGTGAAGATTCCGTCATATTAATCTTAAAAGTCAAGTAGAAGAAGTTTGCTTATATAGGATTTTACGCTGTATTTTAATTATTCCCTAAATTACATCAAGGATATATAAGAATAGATTGCAAAAAATCAGTGGGAACTAGTTGTTATAATTATATGACTTGTTATAATTAAAAATATCTGTTTCCAGTTATTATAACATATTTTTCTTTTGTTCCAGGTATACATTCTATCAAGGTCTCATTACACTATAAAGATATGCATTAAAAAGGCTATGAACTCCACAAGGTAAAAGGAAAAGTTATTATTACATGGGACGTCTACTGCATTCCCAACTAACTAATAAATAATCGGTCTTGTAATTACTTTGAGAGATTATCTAACAGAAGCATCGATGTATAGTTAGAAACTGTAGTCTCTACACTTTAATATAGCCTATTTTATGTTTTTACCTTATTAATATACAATTATTAATAATTAAGGCCGCTTGATCGCTCACATGGGTTAACTTCACATATTGAAATTTAGCAGAAAATATTTTGTCTAACTTTTTGTGATGGTAAAGATCCAAGCGGCTACTTTGGGAATTTTTTCCAAAAAAAAATTTAAAAAAATATTACAAGGATTTGGGGGGCACTTGGAGCCACGAAAAATATTTCCTGTAATCTTGGGCATATAATGATCATCCCGCACAGTTTCAAATTCAGATTCTTTAATATTTTAATTTACCCAATTTTTGGAAGGTCTTGTGAAAGTGATGTCCGGGGAAAATTGGCAGAAAATATTTTTTCGGCAATATGCAGGTCTCCCAGATGCCGTAAAATCCTTTTCTGCCATTTCGTACCACTTCTGCCCACTACCCATTTCGAATTTGTATATGGGGATCAGACTACATGGAAGCAAGAATTTCTTCCACCGTGTGGCAACAGCTAGGGTTTCTCGAGACTCTCAAAATTCGAGATTTCTCGTCTCATCTCGTCTCGATTCCGACACGAGATCGAGACCAGCTTGAATGGCTTTTTCGAGACGCGACAGAGAAAAACACTTTTCACAGATTTTTTCGAGATTTCTCGTTCTCGAAAAATTGTAAGTGCTGCAATAACTCACAGCTCTTAATAGGTCAGAAAGAAAAGCAAAAATAAAAAAACCATGTTAGGAAATAATTTTAAGTCATTTTAAACATAAGAAAATTAACAAAGCAAAAAATAACAAAGATAACAAAGAAAATAACAAAGGTAAAACACATTTTAAAAAATCATTTACATAATGTACAGGGTTACCTACGGCCGTTACACAGAATCATACCATCTTTCATAAATACACTCATGACACACGCAAACCCAACCATACACACAGCAATGACACCCATATTCAGACAGCCACCCAAATATCCATCACTAAATTACATCTACACCCTATAACACACACGAATACACACACACTCTTATAACCCACCAAATACCAAAGCATCCAAACTGAACCTAAACCTGCTATTAACACCAAAATAAACTGAAAAAATCAAAACACAAAAAAGAGAACAAAAAAGAGGCACAGCATAAAAATATAACATAATAAAACAAAAATAACAATAAAATAAAACAAAAATTAAAAATACAAAAATAGTCTAAAACCCAAAAAAAAACAAATAAGACCCAACAGAATAACCACTAACCTAGACTAAAAGCATGCTATGACTAAAAACATTAATACCAGGAGAAAGTATCTTAGATGACATAGAAGCCAAGCATGAATGCAAAATCAGGTAGCCTGTACGGCCGTTATTTTATTACGGGTGAAAGAAAAAAAACTTTCCATAAAAAAAAATTAAAGAAGTTATATAACTTTAAACTTCAACATCATAAACGGCTTAACCAAATGCCAACAAATTATATATTTTTTTAAATCAAAAGAAAAGACCTTTCGTTTTGTCTACTAATATATAGGGTGTTCCATTTAAGAAAATGTAACATTTAATTTTTTCAACTTTGTGGCTAATATTTTCCTGAAATTTGAACACTCAGTTTGTGTTTTTCAGACTCGAAATTTCGAGAATGTCGAATCGAGATCGACAAATTGTCTTCAAGAAATACATCGAGACGAGAGTTTGTTAATTTATTTTTGATTTCTTTTAATTAATATCTTTTACATATCTAAGTTTGTTAATCGTCGCGTCTCGATGTTCGAGACGAGACGGGAAATTGCCTTCGAGACGAGATTTCACGTCTCGATTAAACCCGAAATCCAGACGAGACGAGAAATTGCCTTCGAGATGAAATTTCACGTCTCGATGAACCCCTAGCAACAGCCTTTTATTGTCGCCATCTCTCTAACTATTATATTACATACATTATGCTTGACATAGTATATGTGTATAATATTGATGACGACGATATTCCATACTTACATTGTAAGTCTTGTGAAGTAGGTAAATGATTATTTATTATTTATTTATTTATTAATTATTTATTTGTTTATTTATTAATATACCACCCTCGATATCACAACCCGATGATGATAGCCTAGTAACTGAAACGCGCGTCGAGGTTTTGTTACACGCCCAGCAATCGGTTGGTGGTCAGCTTTGAAAACGTGATATATAATGTCACAACCGCTGGGATATATCGAGGCGTCCTCGGCAAGACAAATTGTACCAATAGCCATATAATAGACAGTAGAGAAATAAGAGCGGCGTTATCGGAAGTGTCGATATGTTACAAACCGTACAGCGAGATAATCGGATTTACGTACCCGATTTTATCGGCCACATCAGCCACAACAACATGCATACCAAATTAGTCTATGAATGCGATGGTTTACACGCATGATTAATACTGATAGTTTGCACAGCAATGAGGGGCATTATTTTCAGCCGCGGGGGTCTACCTCGTGCCGACGGCTCTTTACATATCAATAAATAATATGCTATCTGCACAGTGACGTAGCCACGATTTCATTTTGGGGGGGTCCGAGCATTACTACCGGAATATTAGATCTGCCCCGTGAGACAGGCGAAAATTTTTTAAAATTTTCAAGCTCACGAGTTTTCCTGGCACCTCAGAATTTCAATAAAAAATCCATTTATACAAAAATACCGACTTTCACATGAAAAAGTTTCGAAATTCCATAACATTTTCAAATAAAACAAAGTTATGTATTACGAATAAGTTTATTGAAATAAAATGCAGTGTTTTTATATATTTTTATAAACATTACAAAAAAAATTAAAACAAAAACAACTGAAAGAAAAAAATATTAAAGTAATATTCGTCTGGCTTTCCGCCCAGCCATGAGAAGAAGAATTGTGTCAGGATTAACTCCAATATCCCAGTGTACGGAAATTAGAGCGACACTGCTCATTCGTTCATTGCCTGTTTTATTTCTTAGTCAAGTTTTCACTCCTTTTATGGTCGATAAAGAGCACTCCACAGTTGAGTTAGTGACTGGCAACGTGACCAAAACCGTGAGGAGATGGTGAATATATTTGGTAAGAAGGACTGCTGACATTTTTTAAAAATCTCGAAGACTTCCGTGCCATTATCAATTTTTGTTACAATTTCAATCCAGCTAGAGTATTCTTCTGTAATTACGGCAAAGGAACATTTATCTTCATAGTATTCGGACAAATCCTTTAGCAAGTCTGCTTTTTCCGGAGAAGCATATCCAGGTACGAGTTCAGGAGATCCTGAGATTGAAAACGTCTTCGTGTCGTACAAATCTCTCCCCCAAACTACCAATAATTGCATCTAGACAAGGAATACAAATTATTGTTACTCTAGTAATTTTCAGCAGACTCGGTATCAGGTTTGCTCTTTGTGTCTGTCTTATATTTATTCGAGTGGTCCGCAAATCAGTGTTAAAAATATATTTGCAGAGTTCTGAAGCTCGTGTAAATATTGCATTAAATTCATCTTCCACATTGTCTCTTATCCTATTTAGTGTCAAAGGTGTATGTAAGAGTGTAAAGCTAAATATCTTCTCACACGCCAACATAGAAATTAGGAATGTACTTTTCTCTATTGTAGCTAAAAATGTGGAGGCTGATCCTGAACTTTGGCTAGATCATGTAGTAATTTCCTCAAGACTCATACAGATACATTTAAGTAATTCCGCAAAATTTAGTAAACTGTTATGGCGCTGTATAAATCTTGTATGGCAAAGATCAATCGACCTTTTTTTTGCGAAAAAATCGAGTTACCTCTTGAATTACATTTAATGTGTTCCTTACGTTTGGTGTGGACATAGTACTCGATAAAGCTAGATTTATATAGCAATTAATCCAATAATTTTCGGGACCCCCCTGGCTACGTCACTGTATCTAGACATATAATAGTAGCATTGTACTACCGTTGTCATGGTAATTAAAAGAAATCCTCTCGGAATCGGAACCTTATGAAGCACCTGCATGGTCTCTTATTTTTATCCTTTGTCAGCTTGCCTGCGTCTGGAGTGCCATCGCAGATGACAGGATTATCTTCTATTGCATGCATGTTGTGAAATACGTGCGCAGGGAGTGTAAACCCAGAATAAGATTCCATCCCGCTAAATATAAGTCATCTGTGTTGTTATTTTTATTTATAACTTCTTGCCGCATCTCTGTTAAATATTCCCGTTGCGAAATTTGAGCAGAAGCTTTTTTTGATTCCGCTAACGACGAGGAAGTTAAAACGGTGGGGTCATCGACACGAGCCGGTGTAAAATTTCAGAACATTTTTTAGCCGGTCGTTTTTCAGCAGGGGATAATGTTCCTCAAAAGTGTGCTTGTTTTTGCAAATAAGTAACGGTAATTAACGTGCCTTTGGTGTTAGTACTTAGGCGTAAAGAAAAACATAATTTGCGACGAATCAAAGCTCTGTAAATCTCCCAGAGAATCACCTCATTGACGTATCGATTAGCGCGACTCAATGCACATAAGCGAATAATTATTCACGTCGATTTCTTCGCAGCCGTCTATGGTTAACAAATGCACTACAGGCCGCGTGGGTGGATTTAATCACCGTCGTAAACAATTATAATATGCGGTGAATTGGGACTGGAGGCTTGAGGTGAGCCCAGACGGATGTTGACTTTTGACTTTACATGGCAATTTGAGCGTATTAAAAGTCCGAGACAAAGGATAATGAGGTTCTAGATTGACGGAATGTAATTAAAAATAAAGGTATTGACCTCCGGACTTAAGTTTCACGTCGTTTGATCCGGACAAAGGGGAGGAACGAAGAATTATTTCATTTTGGATAAGGTTTTTATGTACATGATGTATGTGTATCCTATATGGCGAAGGCGACGGGGAAAAATTCCCGCACGCAAAAATATACATCAAAATTCGTTTATTGTCAACTTAAATCATTACTTGTTATTAATATAAATTTTGACTATCTTTTTTATTGGTTATGGATAGCCGTGCGCATATATTTGGTGAAGTAGAGGCCGAGTTTGTATTTATATTGATATCTCTTTGACCCATTATGTTTTATCCTAGTTTTATTAAACGGAATCCTCTTTAAATCCTTCTGCCACGTTCGTTGCTTTCCATCCACCATGCCTTTTAAGAGTGGTGAGTAGTGATGTCTGCTCCTGCATCAGCCGGTATCGTAGCAGACGTTCTCCGGAAACAGTGGAAGGTGAAATTCCCAGCATTCTGCAATGCCAAAAATTCTGCATTTTTAAGGGAAACCCCCGATCGTATTTATACCAACGCATTATCTTGTACATTTTCCTTTTCTATATCCTAGGAAGAAATTTAAATGCTCAATTGGTCACTGACGAAGAGAGGAATATTTTCGAAACATTTTGATAAGATCTTTCGATGTTCCCAGTAGTAAATTCTCTTTTCACTTTCGTCTTTTGTGTTAGAAATCTCTATCGATATATATTCTCCCATGTTTAATATGTTCCAGCTGAAGAAATGTTAGTTCTTCTCGACGGCATGCTCTACTGATACCAACAATCAACTATATCTAAAATAAGAAACAACTTCAATTGGAGAGGTGTGAATCACAATTTAAAATTTCTCATCTTCTGAACGTTAGACTTCCTGGATTTATGTTCTACCGATTTACGTTTAAGGGAGCAATTGAACTTGGAAATTTCTTTCTCAATATTCTTTTTTACTGACATTGTCCTTATCGTTGAGTAAGACTCTGTGCGTGGAACTTTGGTATACTCTGGATTTTTGTTCAAAATAGGCTAGTAGAACACACCCTCAGTGATAACAGTTATTGCCTTTTGATCCAATCTTCCAATAACATACGCTTTTTGATATTTATCTTTGGATTTTGTCGGCAATAATGATTGAATCGCAATTTTTGCTGGTATTTCTATATCTTCTATATGACACAATAGGGTTATTATTAACGAAAAACTAATAAACATTTCCCATTTCTATATCAAATATCCCTCAGGATTAGGTATTGATTTACATTTTCGAAATTCACAATTTTCAATAAAAAATTATGATAAATATAGTTAGGTAAAAATCTGCATACGCGATTTTTAAAGTGTTTTGAGGACGTATTTTTTTATCGGCTGACGCTTCGATGAAAAAACCTAGGCCTAATGTGGAAAAAAGTCATAACTTATTGCATATAGCTTTCAAAGCAATGTTTCGATGTGGAAAAATCAGATTCTTGTGGGAAGTACAATCATTTTCGCACCATAGCTGCTCAAAAAAAAATCGATAAGAACGCCACCACTTTATTAAAAATCGAAAGGGTTAAATACATAACATATATCCAGATTTGAAGATATATGTTATGGATATGGATGAGGTAATGACTGAGTGACAAATATTGAGCATTGGGACCAGTTTGATTGTTCTTGTTGAAATAAAATTCATAGCTTTTTTAACATAAGTATTGTGGCTGGAATACTATGTTGCCTGTCATTTGACGTAAATATTGTCACTGTAATATGCTAGGCTGAATTACATTGGTGAGAAACGATGAGTCGAATTGTCAGTGTAATATGCTATTGCATAGGCTGAATTACATTTGTGAAAAACCATGAGTTGAATTGTCGAAGTAATTTTGCTGCAATCGATACTAAGGTTGTCCAATGTACATGCCTGGTATTAAAGGATGCCCTCCAAGTCAAAGATAGTAAACTAGATTTTTTTTATAAGAATGAGGGCAACATTAATTAACCATAATTTCATAATTTGATAGTAACAATAAGTCTCTAGTGTCTTGTTAATTTAATTTAAGAATAGGTCAATTTCCTGCATAAAGCATGACGCCAGCCCAAGGAAGCTGTAAATGAATTGCTCGTAAAGTTATATGTTCATAAATTTGTAGTTTTTAAAGCTACGCCTACGCTACCACTACCCACGGTTGCAGACTCGACCTGAAAAGTTGAATTGTCATAATTTAATCGCGAGGGTACCGTAGCTTAGTCTGCCTTCGTGTTGTATGAACTCAAAACTCGCTTTTAACGCCATTTTAAATAAGCGTTTCTGCACTTTCATGTGGAATATGTTGCAAAATGGAATGATGAGTACTGGAAAATATATTGAAACTCGAAAAATATGGAATGGGGTTATATTTTTTGAAAATTTTTTAAAATTATTGAATGCTTATAAGCTCTTGTGTATTTAGTTTTCATAGATATGATTGTGTTATTTTTTTTTAAATTTGGATCCCAGTGTTCTATGTTTTATATTATCGTCTACATACAATAATAAGATTGACTCTGTACCTACGTGCTTCAAATGTAACAAAAACATAATGTTGACAAATAAACTTTTCTTTCTTTTTTTCTGTCTTTCTTTCCTTCTTTCATTGTTTACAATGTAATATTTTTAGTTTTTAAATTAATAAATCGAAACCGAGAACAAAATAAACGTGTTACCGCTACGCC
>CAXKVY010006192.1:0-11803 GCA_964058915.1 Tetropium fuscum | reverse complement strand
TAGCATTTCATTACATAGAAATAAGCAAATAGACGAATAAGAAAGAAAACACACTTACCAGTGCTATATCTGGACACACATACGGAAATGAACCACTATACACACGAAAACGAACCACTTAGAAGTTGTGCAAGTTCTTTCACATTTTTTGAGGATCTTCAGAGCAGTATACGATTTATTTCATTGATCATTCATACTTGAATTTAAATTACCAATACACCAACACTTGCAGTGATGTTTTATGACATTAGTTTTTGACGGAACTCATTCTTAGAATACACAAACCTAGTCTACTATTTATATTTGTTCTATTTGAACATATTATATATAAAAGCATTAGGCATACAGTTATCCAGAAGATGTTAAACTTTAAAATGCATAAAATCTTGTTGAACCTATTGAAAAACAACTACTTTTTCCAACGATATGCGGGAAAATATTGAATTATATATACAACAGAGTTCTGAAGCATTCAAAGAGGGAGTGATACAGAAATTGCTTGCTTAGTCAAAACTAAAATCATTTGTTGGTTGTATGTATTAATTGTTTGAATCGCCTGGGCCCTATTTGGCTGCTGGATGCTAACTGCAGTAAAACTTGACCGCTTTCTCTTGTACATCTTTCCTATCGAGTAGGAGGCATCCACGTAAGAAGGAGAGTTCAAGGTCACAGCTCTAGGTGCTGTGACTGTGGGAGAGCTAGGCTATGATTGGTACATCGGCGTGGTGCACGAGACGGCGTGGTGCAGGAGACGGCTTGGCATCGCCAAGTATGCTCAAGAATAGCCCACGGATTGCAGCTTTGCGTACAAAACACGTTCGCATAAACGTGTGCATTATTAACAACACTCTTGTTTTCCTTTAAATTGATTGTAAACTTCCGTGCACATGCTTGTGAATACCAAGAACATCTTCTAAATTGATAGCAATTTTCACCTGAAAATTATTTCAAATACTGCAATAATATTTGCAATTATTCAGAATCTTAGCATTCAAGACATCATGATCACTCGACTACAAGTAAGACGATGGAAGTCGGTAACTCTACCAATCAACTTATCAGATTATCTAAGTACTTATTTACTATGTACATGAAGAACAAGCTCAAATTAGTATCTGAATATTTTATACAATAATTTGACGATTAGATCCATGGAGCACGTTATTTTACAGACAAGCATACGCCAGTCTCAATACATAATAAAAGTACTTCTTCTTGGTTAAACCTTATTTATCTGACAGAATTCTCAGTATCTCCAAGGGCTTGTGGCTCCGCTGCCTATTTATTTAATTTAGTAACCTCCGCCATAAATGCGGTGGCCGTGGTGCCATCCGTGATTGGCAGTGTCGACTGCCATCCTGGGAGAGAAGTCTTATCACTTATTCATATGTAATTTCGCCTACTACGAAATTAGTTTGAATTATACAGCAATCTGTTTAATCTGTCCGGCGTTTTCATTAAAGTTGCGAATCAGCCTGTGACAATATAATTGACGCCGTTACAGGGCCTGTGCATGAAATACAATAAAAATCTCTAATGTAAAATGACAAGCCAATCAAATTTGGATTTCAGGTACAATGTGACTACATCCCCAGAGACGAATACAAATAGTGGATATATTTTTATGCCGACCGCATTTCCATAGAGAACTGTTAACAATTCCCCACCTTATATTCTATAGCCATACAAGAATAAATCACAACTGAAAAGTAAATTCAGAAAATTATTATATAATGTTTATTGATATTCAGTGTTTGCAAGTTACCCGAGTACTGCTTATACTAAATCTTCCTCTTTTTGTTGGCAAACTTACGATGTCTTACGAAAAGATTTTTTCAACGGTTCCTCTATTGGAGAATCAAATGATTGAATTTGGAATATTTCTGTTATATTTGATAATTCAATTTTTGAAAACAATATCGATGTTTCCGAAAATGATTTAATGGTGCTTGTATACATAACTGAGTACGTTGCATATAAAATTAAACAAACTTGTAGGTTCTGTTTTTCCGCAATGAATTGCTACAGGAACATTGAAATTGAGTCATCTCCTGGTTATAGTACATAATGTTTCAAACTCTTAAATGAGAAAAATATGAAAAAAAAAATTAAGTTTGGGGACATAAGAAAGCCCTCGAAAAACTAGCAATACAGAAAGTTGAGTTCTCGAATTAAATTTTAGAGGAAAAACGTGAATTAGAATGTTCTATATCCACCCTTTCAAAACGATATATCAGTATTTTTTTTTACATCCTTCGCAATAATTATTCCAAACCTAAAATGACTTCAAATGAATCAGTGTCAAAGAAAAGAAAGTTACAAAAATATGCATAACTTTTATGTTACATATATGTTATCACTCTGCACTTAATATGTAAAGATTGGTTTTTGTTAGTATTATAAAAGCAGTTTATTTTTATTATTATTTTTGTTTTATTACAAATGATAATATAGTCGTGATATTAAATATTTCGTAAATACTCCATGCAGATTTTTGTATATATATATATATATATATATATATATATATATATATATATATATATATATATATATATATATATATATATATATATATATATATATATATATATATACATATATATATATATATATATATATATATATATATATATATATATATATATATATATATATATATATATATATATATATATATATATATATATATATATATATATATATATATATATATATATATATATATATATATATATATATATATATATATATATATCAGTAATTTGTTCAGAGTGCGGATTAGAGATGCACTTAGGCTTCCTCCGTGAGGGAAATGTCTCCCTAGCCCATCGACCAGCCTAAGTTGTACAAAAGGTGATGATGTTGCCTAGGGGAATTTCCCTCAAATTGGCCATATAAGGCCAACGATCCCTCAATATGGATTCTCTGTTAGATGACACGGCGGGATATTCACAAAGTAGATGCTCGACCGTTTCATCTTCTTGTTCATATCCTCTGCAGATGGGTGTGTCACTTTGTCTCATATTATAGAGGTGCTTCCTTATCCGGCAGTGTCCGGTTAAGATTCCTGTTACATATCATAGTTTCCCGTAGACATTAGCACATAATTCCTCGCCGTCTCTTCGCTGGGATATCTCTAAAGATTTCTGGCCAGCTGACAGCTACTTGTTTCATCCCACAACGTCTTAAATTTCTTATGGGTGGCCTCTATTATTTGGAGTTTGGCTGCAGTTGGTAGTGTACTTGAAGGACAAGGCCCAAGGATTCTCAGGCTGGCTGCCTTCCTGGCCAGTTTGTCAGCTTCTTTATTGCCGTTGCATTGTGAATGTCCTTTGACCCAACATAGGCAGATGTTATCCATCTGACAGGCTCTCACAAGTGCTTGATGACATTCCCATGTTGACCCATTGGTTATTTTATGGTTTTTCAGGGCCAGTAGTGATTGTCTACTATCTGTACAGATTCTGATTCTGATCTTGCCCGTTATTTCTCTGAGAGCAATCTCTTATGCGGCTATGGTTATATCTGCGAGTTCTGTTTGTACTACACTAGCACTTTTATCCATAGCCCAGTTGAATAAGAGTCGCAGAATTCTGGAATATATATCACAACCTGCTCCTTCCTATTTCTTTGATCCGTCTATGAAGACATAGTTTAGACCTGCAACGTCGGTCTCATCTTGACCAGTAGTTTGTATGGTGTAAGGTTTATCAAAGACAAGCCGAGGCGGAATACCGTCTGCAAATGCCTGTAAAAGTGATATCGTTTTGACAGCCTCAGTCCACAGGCGGCTTCTGGTTTGATGGTTCTGGTCGCAGCTGGCGTTTGGTAGCATGCCAACGGATTTGAGGCGAGTCATGGTAGTCAAAGCCACTTCTTCTAGATGTAGATCTAGCTGTGGAAGACACAGCATTACACCTCCATTGCGCTCGTGGGTGTTGTTCCCATAGCTCCGGTTATGCTCAGACAGGCAACTTTGTACCTGACGTAGCTTGAGTTTTGCTGTTATTTTTTTACTCTTGGGCCACCAAACAACAGCTCTGTAGACCATAATTGGTCTTATGATAGCAGTGTATATCTACAGGACCACCCTGGGTTTCATTCCCCAGGTTTTCCCTACGGTTCTGCGACACTGCTCATATATGATATATGATGTAGGCCTTATTTATTCTTCTTTCGAGATGAAGATTCCAGTTTAGTTTAACATCGAAAGTTACCCCCAAGTATTTTACCTGTGGTGCAAAATTGAATCCTGTGTTTAGGAGAGGTTTTTGTATGCTATTATTCCTATACTTGTAATAATTAAACTTCAAAATAACACTCTTTAATATCGAATGGATGATTTTTCCACAACAACTTCAGACTTTCAGCATTTTGAAATTAAGTGCACGCCATCGCAACTCTGGTTAATTCCTACAGTGAATCGCGGTTCATCTTCTGAGTCACTAAACTTACTTCCAGGATCGTTAGACTATCGATGGCTCCGGCTATCACCTTCCAAATTCATTATTCGAGAGGTACAACCATAGAAATATAAATAGAGTAGAAGAACGAAAGCATGTTCCCGCGAATCAATTTTTGGGTCCCCTAACATGGCTTCCCAGTACAGAGAGCAGATTCCCAGTACAGAGTAAGAGCATGCGCACGAAGAAAAAGGCTGTGTTTTGACAGCAGTCACCGACGTAGGTTGCACATTGCGTTTAAATTTAAAAAATGGCGGTCTGTTGTTTTTCGTTGTGAAGTATGTTTATATGATTATAGAGGCTATTGTATTTACTGTGACTATTTTTATGTTTATTTATTCTGTTATTTAATAGTGTTAAAGACCTACGTTCATTATTAATTTAATAAATTATTTTTTAACGTCTACAATTTTTCAAGTATAGCAATATGCCGTGTAGATGTTTAGTGTGGAATTGCAAGAGTTGCGGAAATATAGCAGAAAAGTAACGTATCACAGGTAATTAGAATAGGCATTTTTTAAAACAAGTTAGATTTTACACTTTCTTATAGCCTTGGAAAAGCTCGCTATGCTAGTTGGCTGCGAGCGATAGGAAGAAGCCCTACAGAAAATTTAAATTCGAAAAACGTCATATGTTCCAGGCACTTCTTTGAAGATGATTTTGAACTGTTGAAAGGGAAAAAAGTTGTCAAATATTATGCGTTTCCGAGGCTTAATTTACCACCTAATGTAGTTTTCCGAGATGTAACAGTCTGTAAATTTGGAACCTCTAACAAAAAAAAATTAAGGTAAACTTTCACTTTGATGTTTTGTTACTTATTGCTTAGATAATGAGCTTTGTGCCAACTGCATTCAGAAAACATGACAAATCATAAAATGTAGTAGTTCGGTTTAGTAATTTAAAATGGTAATCAGTTTGAGGTCGACACCTGCTAAATTGAGGTTTATTTACTTTTTAGAACAAACTCATCTGATAGTGCAGGTTTAAGAGGTAGCCCTAAGAGAAGTAGAAAATTAATAAAAAAAATTCATACATAATATAAGTTCATTTGGTAAATTTTTTTGACGAACAGTATAAAAAATGTATATATATATATATATATATATATATATATATATATATATATATATATATATATATATATATATATATATATATATATATATATATATATATATATATGTATATATATATATATATATATATATATATATATATATATATATATATATATATATATATATATATATATATATATATATATATATATATATATATATATATATATATATATGTATATATATATATATATATATATATATATATATATATATATATATATATATATATATATATATATATATATATATATATATATATATATATATATATATATATATATATATATATATATATATATGTATATGTAAATGTATATTTTTTTTAGTACTACCCCAGAAAAAATTAAAGAACAATTGAAGATGGAACAACGAAATAATGAAACACTTAAATATAGATACAAACAACAAAAAAAGTACAATAAACATCTAAGAGTAAGATTTCACAACCTTAAGGTTGTTGTTAGGGAACTACAAAATAAGAAGTTAAGTCAAGATGCTTGTGCATATTTGGAAGACTTTTTCTGGTATACCATTGGCGGTGATGGAACGCATATTAAAGAACTACAGAACAGGTACAATTTCTAGAGAAAAGTATGATGAAACGATGAAACTATACGCGGTTTCGCAATGACTGCAGTTTTACTCAAGTAAAGCATACGAGTATGTACGTAAAACATTTAATTTAGTTCTACCATCGCAAAGTACAATTCGTAGTTGGTATTCCAATACCATTTATGACCCAGAATTTTTTCAGCCAGCAATTGAGAAACGACTTTTGACATACTGTAGCTTAATGTTAGATGAAATATCAATAAAGAAACATTTTGATTAATGTAAAGGAAAATGATGTGGATATGTATATTGTTTTGTTTGTATAAATTTTTATTCTTCTTTTGTATTATTTTTATTTGTATATTTTTAATAAAATATTAACTACCTTGATTCTAACCATTTATTACTCGAGGCGCCAAGAGATTAATTCAGCTATTCATAGTGTGTGGACCATATTTTTGGATTTATAATTCATATCTATGGTAGCCAATTTACAGTAAACGGTAAGTTTTTTAAAATAAATTTAATATCAATTTGTATATTTTTCTACACTTTTGTCGATGCTATTTTAGCAAATAATGTAGATCAGAAAAATATAAATGACCTAACAAAAGTATTGAGGGCTTTTTTATATAACTACAATAAACAATATCGAATAATACATAATATGTAAGTAAATAAACGATTTATTTACATTTAAATTCGGTTTTATCGGAACGACATTTTTAAGATAGTGTTTGTTGTTCTAGCACAGCGATATTATACTCCGTGACATATATGTCGATATGACATATATATATATATGTAACAAATATGTCGAGATCACATACGTTTTTCGTGAGACGGGTCGCATACATAAGCGCCCAATAATATTTTCAATACTAAAAATCGCATTTCCTAAATTCGTAAAAAAATATATTTCGAATAGAAAGCTATGATGCCTTACTAGAAGATATAATTTATATTAACAGTTGTGTACTTGCTTCTAAGGGGTTAGTTAGTATCTGTGCAACGAGTCCTCGTTTATAAGAGGTCCAATTCGTAGCAAGCGAAGAATTGTTAAGGGTACTCCCGGCTTACGGAAGTGAAAAGATCTGGGAAAATTATAGTGTAAAAGATTATCGCACCATGTAATTTATGTAATTAAACGATAATTAAAGCTGATTCTAATTAAAAGCTTCAAATGTAGAGAGATACACAGGCTGCTTCTTGAAAGTTTAATTGGACGCCTTGTTTGTTTAGACGATTCCGATCCATGTATTAACGAATTTTCGCAACTTTTAAGACCACTTAGGAGAGCCTTAAGCACCGCTATATAATATCTTTTCATCCACTTCTTAGGAGATAATTTCGACGGATTTATTGTATTTATATCTGCTGAAAAAATATCGTTAAAGGTATTATGATATAGTATTCAGAATGAGTACGTGATTTATCGCTTATTATTTTTCAATTTAAAGAGATAAAATGTAGGACATTGAATTTAAAGGACATTGAATTACAGAATTAAGACAGCTCCATGGTTTTAGTATGTCACCAATTTAATGGCATTTTAAATATTTAAAATACTAACCTATAATGCACCAGCATGTACCAAACCATAAAGGTGCGATAAAGGCGCGACGGATATTCACGAATTTACTTTTGTACGTTCTAGGCAGCGGGTTATACATAAAAAAAACACTTGCGTCGCGTCATCAGTCTGAGCAGGTGGGCTACCGCCTTGGGTTTTGATGCTCAGCAAGTCTCGAATGACTTTATGGAGACTACACGGTCACTCATTAGTTGGACATATACCTAGTCGTGTTCGCACCGTCTTGGTTTTCTACTGTTAATCCAGTCAAATTAAACATGAAAAGGGGGTGAACGCTGCATCAAATCAGGCATTTTTGCTTTTTTGGTACGTTATTTATGATGAAAGAGAAATGTTAAATCAGTTTTCAATCACGACAGACCACCATTTCATTGTGCCCCGGGTTGCTTCCAAAGTCTAAATCAAAACCTCTGAGGCACCTATTATCAATATAAAAGTTAGAGTAATTTGAAACCAAAAAAATCGGATGCGCCACTTTTTTTTGACCTGAATGTATATAAATATCCATTTCGGCGAGACAAGTCGTGATATAATAAAAATCCTACAAAAAGCTAAACGAGGAAAATGTACCAGGTTTAATGATATCCTCCGTAGTATAAACTCTTGACAGAAATTAAAATCCAATAAAAAATATAAGTTGCCAAGAAAGAAATAAAGCGCTTGTGAAAACAATGGCCGGCTTCCTGTAATTCTTTTTATGCTTAGGTAGCAGCACACGTAAAAACAAAATACCTACCCCGGTGCAAACGGTAACCCCTATTGTTTATGCCCTACTTCTTGTAAGAGATAAATCCAAATGGATTGTGATATATCAGAATCGTCCTCCGCCTTATTACCATCATTATTATAGAAGATGGGGAGCGGAGCAAAACAGGGATTGGAACGACAGTCGAAATGAGAGTCCTATTAAGTTTTAGGAAGTGAAAATATTTGAAGGAAATGGAATATCGTAACATAAATATTAACATTTATACCCGATATTGTCATTTTATGATGAATGTATTTGAGGTGACATATCCAGAATCATAGATACGATGAAGAAGAACCAAATAGTTTCTAGTTATAACTAATGTGTATATGATTAGCACATATAGGCCAAGCTACAGTGGTTTTTTAGGACATAGATAAAATAATAGGTAACGAACTGTGCAGGGTTTTAAAGTATAATATATAGATGAAACAGAATATATTTTAAATTCAAGTATATTTATACTTGAATTTCAATAAAACATCAATAAAACAAATCGTACATCACTCTGAAAATCCTCATGTTTTTTAGAGCTTTTCTCAAATACTTTAGCAACATTATTTATAATTGGTCGGTAATTAGTCACAAGTATTTTATCACCAGACTTGAAAATTGAATAGTCACAGACTTTAAGGACTCTGTGTCCTTTAGGAACAACACGAATAGAAGAAATCAAATATATTATATACCTGAACGGATCAATGAAACATATGATTTCTTTAAATATATATAATTATTGTATTGGGACCTGGATAGGTATTGTTTTTTAGATTCGAGATTATAGAAACAATGGCATTATTATTAGTAGGTGGTAAAAACAAACCTTTTTATAAGTTTGTTTCTGATTGGAACATTATAGCGGTTCTTATCAATCTTACTGGCCATTTTCGTACCAATATTTGCAAAAAAAAATGTTGAAATAATAAACTGAATCTTTGTCACCTGCAATTTTGTGATCGTCGTTATTACCTATACAAAGGACGATTTATTCTTCAAATCAAAAGTAGAATTAGTGACATTATTAATTTCAGGGCAATTTTTTTAATAATAGTTCTGTGCTTCTAAAATTATAATGTGATAATATTGGGATTTTGTTTGTTTGATTAAGCCATAGAAAAAATTCCTGCAAATTATCTACCTGTGCCAGTTTAGGCTCTCTACCAAATATATTAAATTTCCTTTATAATTGGTCTCTATGGCGAATAGAGTTGAGAAGCCTTACGTATTATTGACACATACAATTTCCTATAACTATTGTATTCAGTTCAAAGTACTGATTGGACTTGATCTAAGTATATTTTATTAAAATATCTTAACAATAGATTGTGCCACAAAATGAGGGAAGTGGTTAAAACAATGTGTTTCTTGTTATAATTTAAAAAATTATAGATATCATGAGATTAAAATCCGAATATAATATAGAGACCTGTAATTAAGTGATGATATCAAGCGGTGACGCCATTTTCAAAAAATTTTCATGTAACATAACTTGTTAGAAGCCTTGTTAGGCTTTGGTTAACATATTTATGAAAAATCTCACGCACCAACGTTTTAAATTAATGTCTCGAATTTGAATTTCAAATTAAATTAGATATGAATATTGCGTAGGTAATTATTATAAAAATATATTTTCTTTAACCGGAATATATTGTCCGTCTATTGCCAAATAACATAAAAATATATAAAATATGAAAATCCTGGACACAGATCTAGAAAAACTATTTTTTTCATATTCAATGTTAAAAAGCCTCAGATTTGCATCGTTTTTGATAATTTTGCATAATGCAGCTAAATTTCAAAATGTAAATAGGAAATACATGTGTGACGCCAGAAAGCAAAATATCTAAACCCCATTGTCCTTATTGTAGCATAAAGAGGATTTAAAGTAGGTCCTATAAGTCCCAGGGAGGACGAATCATCAAAGGCCGGCAGTAAAATAATAAATTCAGATATTTTTTTGTTAGCAGTTAGAAGTGTTAGATAGAAGTAATTTGCAGTTAGAAGTGTCACTGAATGTATCGTTTCCACAGTTCGTATATTCAGTAATTAGTTACAAAACAGATCAAATAGTCAAATAACCAAACATTATCCCAGCAAAGAATATTAGAATAGTCCTTACATAAAACGTACGGAGCAGTTAACATATTGATACAAAAACATCATAATTGTATTGTTTTGGAGAAATAAGGAACTAAGAAGGCCTAGAACAGAAATATTGATATTAGGTGTCCTTGAAATTAAACCTAAATGTAACCACGTGCAAGTCTTGTACTAGTCTTGTACTTGTATTAGCTCTTGCTTTGCAACCAGATTTCATTAGCTTACGGATATAGTTTTCTGAAATCATGTACAGGGTAAAGTAGATCCCGTGTAGATCCTGTGCCAGAAAGGCTCGGCCAATCTTTTACCTCCGTAAAGTATTTTTACTTAAAGGGGATGAGAGGGAAAGGGAGGTCTTTCGCCTCCCCTTCTTAAGATTTCCTCACCTCCAACTGAAGGCTAGAGCCACAATCTTTGCAAAAATTATTCAGTTTCCGACCGGTTTTCATACAGTATCTAACTTCGGGTTTAAAATCAAATAGTTTAGTAAGCGGGAAAGTTTGTCAAAATTATTTTATTAGTCAGGTTAGGTCCTAACCCTAAAGATTAACCTTGTGTCTCATGTATATATGTTTGTAAATTCGCCCAACGCATATGGTTCCGTTAGTCAAGTGCCCAAATTTATAACTTATTTAGTGTAAATGTTTGATTGTTTTCATAATTTATTCTGTTAAATATTAAATATATATTCTGTTCCCATGTTCTTTGAATTAGTATCTCGATCAACGAAACCTGGCAACACATATATCAAAATCTGCACACGAACTTCAGTGGCTAAGTAAAGTGTTAACCAAAGGATTAACATCAACTACCTGGTCCGAACGCATGAGAGTATATGTGTATACATGCATCCCTAGGTATTATATATGTTTGTATATATTTATGTATATATTTTTCTGCCAACCAAAAAGCTCCCTTTCATTTCAATCTGCCCGTGACAAATCGTCCAATCGAATGAGAACCCTGGTGGTTACATTGTATATATTGTTTGTATTACTGATCAAAAGTGTCGGGACACTGACACAAGCATTTTAATTTTTCTTTTAGTATACGGTCAGATTTTGTATCAGCTGTTGGATGACAATGGCCGTGATAATCGCTACATTGCAAATATCTTAGGCATAGCCAGGAGCACTACACAAGGCTGGTGAGTATACAGGACGCGACGTCCAAGATCAGGGAGACCACGAATTACAAACAAGCTAGATGATCATCAGCTAGA
>CAXKVY010006191.1:0-19927 GCA_964058915.1 Tetropium fuscum | reverse complement strand
TACAGACACCTGTAACAACATACAGACATAAGCTCACAAGTAGCAGAGAGAAAGGTATATATTTATTATGATTGTGGAAAATTGGGTATATGCGCAATGTTTGTAGAAATATCACCCCGTATGCTCAGGAGAGATGATAAAGGGAGGGGTGGAATCGCGGATGAAAAGGGCTGCTGCTGCAGACTCGCTGTACACGGTTCAGTCCGCAGAAAACCTCGCGAGTGGTTGTTGGACGACTCTCTCAATCTGCCGCAGACTAACGTGTGATCTGTTGATACTCTCTCAGGACCATTTACCGCTATTGTAGTTCTCGATGCCTCAATTGTGCTAAGTGGTTAATGAAACAGTATTTCACGGTGGATTGTTTTGTTCATGTGATGTGTTTTACTGGGATTACTCGAAATTTTATCAAAGGTAGTTGGATGAATTACTTTTTTTCTTTTCGAACCCATTCACCGGAAACCCCGAAATTATGAAACTGATGAAATGAGACGAAACGGTGCCTTTTCTCAGTTTTCTGTTTCTATACGAACCTTCCAGGCGTTACCAACGTTATACATTTTAATTCCGAAAAAGATGAACACTAGTCCATACCTAGTATTTACCTAGTCTTACAGGACTGTTCGGCTATATGCTACTGATTTTAAATTTCATCCCATATCACTTTAGGTTACAGAAAACTATGATAGGAGAAGGCATAGTCGTAAAATATTGCTAGTGTTGCTGTTATAAAAAACACTCATGCACACATCTTGCATGAGTGATCTAAATTGGATCAGCAACATGTAGCACTAAAATTATAAAATGATACTAGTACATATCATGACATATTTGATATAGATTTGGCGAATATTTGATAAAAATAAACATCTACCTCCTTGGGAGGATTCTTTATTTGGGCCAATATTCTAGATATTTTCTTGTCCATCTTTTTCGTATTTTTCAGAAAATTCGATTTAGAGATTGATTGCTTAGTTTTGTCAGAAACATGGTTAATAGAGGATACTAGGTTTTATTTTCAATGATTGGGTATGATTTAATTTATAGTATGAGCATTTTCCATCGAAGAGATGGCGTAGTTATGGATGTAAAAATAATATTAGGCATGAAAAAAGATATACACAAATTGGTGATTGCAAATCTATAGAGCTATATAGCTATGAATATAGAGAATAAAATAAACAAATTAACGGTGCAATGTGAAATGTCTTCAGATCAGTTTAATATTAGATTCAGGAAATTATTAAAATAGTGATCTACGTTAATATTCGGACTATCACTTATTGTAGATGATATAAAAATAAATTTAGTGCATATATATAACATAATGTCAGACTATTTATACGTATTAAGTTAAGAATAATTTTCAACCAACTATTGATGGTACTATTAACTACTAGGAGCTACTATTCAGGAGCCTTACGATATACTACTTCAATTCAATTACTCTTTAGAACTCGAAATAGAAAATTAAGAAAATGAAGCACATAACTTTATTTGATATGTAAACTATAAAAAATTAATGATAGATTTGCAAAATTAATACTAGGTTGAATTTTATCATATAATTAATATCAATAAATCAACGAAATATTTAACATTAATACTAGATAAAATAAAAAAAAAATACAGTTATTGTTAACCAAAAAAGGAAACTTTGAAAACCACGAATTACAAAAGGATTACAAAAAATGTCAAGAATACCCTAATGATCTGCAATTGAAAAAACGGTTTAACAATTATAAAAAACAATTAATTGACCCAATAAAACACGTGAAGTATAAGTATTACAAAAATAAATTAATGGAATATCTACAAAAAAAATTATGGTATACTATAAGCTTAACAGACAACAAAAGGCAGAAAATATAAAACAAATACTTACCGCAACCACTGAACTTGCAAATGATGACACTAAAACTGCTAACACTTACAAATATATTTTGCAATATTGGACCAGATCTAGCCAAAAAAAACCACGACATAATTACGGACACAAAAAAATCGCTACTACTACTACTACCGCTCAATCTCATTAATGGCAAACTTCTCCAAAATATTTGAAAAAAATAATTAAACACCGAATAGTTGATTACATGGGAAAATATGAACTACTCTCCGACAATCAATTTGGATTTCAAAATGGCAAATCTATTCAATATGAAATCAACATTCTAACAACCAAAAAGTATAAAACTTTAGATAAAAATAAAACTGCGATTAGACCTTGGTTCCTAGACCTAGGTCTAGATCTAGGCGTTCGACATAGTAGATCATTCACAATTATTATAACCTTTGCAGAACATAAGATTCAGAGGGTATGCCTATAATCTAATGGCAAGCTATGCCTATAATCTGAGTGAACGCAAACAGTTTACTAACATTAACAATATATTAGAATACAGAGAACGGTAATATGCGGAGTACCACATGGAGCGGTCCTGTGTCCGACATTGTTTACGATATATTATATAGCCAGTTTATTTATCGGAACTGGCAGTACAGAAAAAAGTTTAATATGATTTTAGCCATATAGTAATCATGGTTTAACCATAAATTATTAACAATTAATTTTTCAAAAACTATTTTTCTACCTTTGAGTTTTGATAAACGAAAGTTACCTACTTTCAACAAGAGCTACTTCAATCGCAGCAATGGCGTAGCAATGTATGTAAAATAATCCATTATCCATAAAAGACAAGATATATATATATATATATATATATATATATATATATATATATATATATATATATATATATATATATATATATATATATATATATATATATATATATATATATATATATATATATATATATATATATATATATATATATATATATATATATATATATATATATATATATATATATATATATATATATATATATATATATATATATATATATATATATATATATATATATATATATATATATATATATATATATATATATATATATATATATATATATATATATATATATATATATATATATATATATATATATATATATATATATATATATATATATATATATATATATATATATATATATATATATATATATATATATATATATATATATATATATATATATATATATATATATATATATATATAAATTGATGATTGCAAATATATAGAAATAATTATGAATATCCAAAATAATAAAATTAATTGCCATCTACCTGCAAGAACAATTTATTATAGATTTGGGAAATTATTTAATTAATGACTTAGGTGGGTCAATATTCCACGATTTGTGGGTGATATAGATATCAATTTATTAAATATACTTAGATAACATAGTGTTGGACTATTTGAACGCACTAATTAAGAGAAATTTTCAATCAACTATTATACCGACTAGAATACAAGGTAACACGAAAAGTAACCTGGATTATATATTTGTCAAATATAAAAATGACAACATGAATAATATAATATGTTCTTCTTAAGTAATTAGCAGTCTTTTCACAAACCATTTCTGTTCAATTGTTTTACTAAAACTAAACATAAAGAATGCAGATAATTGACAGATCAATTTATCATAACTAATAAATTATACATAATACATAATTAAATATAGATCTACTATACACTAAAAACTATACATAAACTATACATAATTAAATATAGATCTACAAAAACGGAACTGGGAATATTTGTCATTATGAATACGAGTTGCTGCTGTGACGAAAATAATTACAAGCGCGAGACGCGAGTAATTATTTTCCAAAAACACCAGCAACGATTAAAGAATGAATGAGAAATATTGAAGCAATACTGAGAACACGAGTTGTATTCGGAGGACAATTCAGTGGAACAAGAACGTTAATTTTGAATAAAAACGAAATAGTATATAATTTAATGCCAAGTGTGCTGATAATTTAATTTCTTGTAGTGTGTTTCGTGTAATTTCCAAAATGAACCGGTTTGGTAACCACGATTTAAATACCTAAAATTCGCGAAAAAGTAATATAAAAAGATGCCATAAGTCAAATTGGGACCAGTTTGATTGTTCTTGTTGAAGTAAAATTCATAGTTTTTTTTTTTGACGTTTATCTGACATAAATATTGTCGCTTGAATAAATATTGTTGCCTCTCATTTGTCGTAAATGTTGTCACTATAATATGCTATTGCATAGGCTGAATTACGTTGGTGAACAACGTTGAGTTGAATTAATTGTCATATAAATAATATAACAAATCAATGAAATATTTAACATTAATACTCGATATTACAGAAAATACAGTTACTGTTAAACAAAAGAGAAGTCTAAAGGAAAGAAAACCATGGATCATAAAAGGATTGACACAATATGTCAATAAACTAGACAAAAAATATCAAGAACACCCTAAAGAAAATGAAAACCCCATTGAAAGAACGGTTTAATAACTCTGGAAACCAAGGAACAATCTAATTAAACAAGAGAAGCATAATTATATTCGAAATTAAAATTAATGAATTAATAAAAATATAGGTAACGAAACAAATTATGGGTTACCTACTATAAATTCTAATAACAGCCATAGCCGAGGATATAAAGCACTAAAAACTGCTTAACTATTATATTTATTACCTCGGAGATCGTTGCCGTCGCAAATTTGTGTTCAGCGACCCAAAAAACCCCCCGAGTAAGTAACGAATTTCGACTTTACGTTACGAATTACCTCTAAACCTCTAGGAGACGAAGTTCATACTGTCTACACTGGGCACCAGGTACCTCGGAAACCGTTGCCATCACGATATTCGTGTTCAGCGACCCAAAAAACCTTCGAGTAAGTAACGAGTTCCGACTTTATGTTAAGAATTCCCATAAATATCTAGGAGACGCCGTTCATACTATCCACCCTGGGCATCAGGTACCTCGGAGACCGTTGGCATCATGATATTCGTGTTCAGCGACACCAAAAACACCCGAGTATGTAACGAGTTTCAACTTTATATTACGAATTCCCATAAAACTCTAAGAGACGACGTTCATACTGTCCACCCTGGGCACCAGGTACCTCCGAGACCATTGCCGGCATGCAATGCATGCCGGCAATGGTCTCGGCATGCAATCTTAATGCACAAAACCGCATTAAGATCTATCTTACTGCTCAAATAATCGGAAGTTCATTGCTTTATTTCCTCGACTACCAACAAAAATCCGAAAATATAAAGCATAATAACCAATGAACTTATTAATAGTGATACTAAAATTGCTAACACTTTCAGCGATACATTTTGCTGTCTTGGGCAAGATCTAGCCAAAAAAATTTAAAAAATCTAGTATCAACCCACCCCCCCAACTGGAAACTTTTGTTCTGAGTAAAAATTTTTCAACTATACAGATGCACAAGAAATAATTGGAATATTGGTATCTCTAAAAATTACATAAATCCACAAATAAGGATTGATTTTGTAAAAGCTGAGCTTAATAAAATAAATTGCTGAGGTGGTATAATAATCTGATACCTCCTCGTGTTCATCTCATTAACAACATAATGCTCAGAATGTATAATAATATATGCCCTGAGGAATTTAAGATATATGTCTGATAAAACGACTCTTATATAAGTCCGGAGTTCAAACGATCGCTACTAACTACCACCTTGTGTCATTAGTAAAAAACTTCGAAAATATTTAAAGAAATTATACCGCCTAATATATAAGCAATATTAGATACTTAACATAATGTTTACGTTTTACCAGAAATGCAACATCCATGAAGTCGAATTTCATCAAATCATTTTCAGAAGCTCAAGTCATCAAGAGCTTCTGAAAATATTTTGGGATGATTATTAAATATGTGCATCGGGATGGCACCGTTATCGCTCTCGTATGCAATTTTCCCCTACACTACACTACACAAATTCACCTGTCCAAATATAGAGATCATCAATCACTATATGTCTAAAATACAGCGCCTCTTTGCATCTGTTTCAAACATTCAATTTTTCTTAATGTCAATATCAGCTTCATAAAATTTAGCAATAAAATTAAGCATGGTATAACGATAACGTGTACTGTAGACGAAAATAATTATTGTTATTCTACTTTACTGTGACGCCTAAGTAGATACGCACTGTCCCGCTCTTTTATCGAGCTTGCTTGTTCAATTTACCATATAGTGCTGCTATGACACTTTGCAAAATTGATGAGTGTATTTTAAACAGAGCTAATACACCCAGACTGTTGTCAGTATTTACAAAAACCTGCTATAAAAAAATATGTAACATACGTTTGCAGTAAGTCATGCGAAGACCCATTGATCGAGAAAAATCCACTGAATATGCGTAGATATATTGGTCATATATTTTACATATCAGATTGGCAATATAATATTATTAGGTACATCTGATATTTTGGTTTGTAAGACGTAGTGTTTAAACATGGAGCATGATGGGTTGCAAGCAACGCTGGACCACTAGCTAGCCGTCATAGAATAATATATTTATATACGGATAGATGGCCTTTTCCCTAATACGAAACTGGTACCGCGATACCAGCGCCTTACCGTGTCTGGCCACTCAACTACCGACATTTGGCGGTTCGTTTAAAATTATAAGTTTATGAATTTATGAATATTGCCCCATATTTAAATATCTTTGATAAAACTTGATAAATCTAAAATAGCAAATACGATTTAATAGTAATAATTATTGCAATAAATTGGAGCAAGTTTTATCGATGTAATTTAAACTATAGATTTTCAAATACCAAAATATAGGATAGCATTCGTACATTCGTCGCAAGGCTTTTCTTCCTTCTCCAGGAATACAAGATATGTCTGAGAAATGACATTGGCAAATACGTTTCCTTTGATAAACATCAAGCAGATCCATATTTGCAATTGCTCCACCAAAGATGGATATCCTTTTTCGTATTATCATTACTTCCTTTACGGGATCTGGATGTAAACCCCCTTACCTATATAATTATAATATACTTATATCAATAATATTTAAATTTAAAGTACTTACGATTTTACCTTCATAACACACCCGTGTAGGTTACAACACAAGCTCACACCCATTGTGTTAAAAATAGAAAACTAAGACAGCTATTTAATACTAAATGAGTTCTGACACTTCACTAGCAAGGTACTAGGTAACAAATGAACACAAGTGCACACTTAAATAAACGAGACCGCAAGCAAGAAATAAAACGATAAACGACGATGCTATATAACGTAACTAACCTATGAACTAAACGATGAGTCAAAAAAAATCAAAATTAAAGTCGGTAATGTCGGCATTGTTATGCCAAGTGGCAATCTAGTGGGTCCTTCCTGGTCTGGCCTCTGCGAATTAATGTAACTACCTCGGCAATATGAGTTGCCACAGCATGTCGTCTAGCTGATGATCATCTAGCTTGTTTGTAATTCGTGGTCTCCCTGATCTTGGACGTCGCGTCCTGTATACTCACCAGCCTTGTGTAGTGCTCCTGGCTATGCCTAAGATATTTGCAATGTAGCGATTATCACGGCCATTGTCATCCAACAGCTGATACAAAATCTGACCGTATACTAAAAGAAAAATTAAAATGCTTGTGTCAGTGTCCCGACACTTTTGATCAGTAATACAAACAATATATACAATGTAACCACCAGGGTTCTCATTCGATTGGACGATTTGTCACGGGCAGATTGAAATGAAAGGGAGCTTTTTGGTTGGCAGAAAAATATATACATAAATATATACAAACATATATAATACCTAGGGATGCATGTATACACATATACTCTCATGCGTTCGGACCAGGTAGTTGATGTTAATCCTTTGGTTAACACTTTACTTAGCCACTGAAGTTCGTGTGCAGATTTTGATATATGTGTTGCCAGGTTTCGTTGATCGAGATACTAATTCAAAGAACATGGGAACAGAATATATATTTAATATTTAACAGAATAAATTATGAAAACAATCAAACATTTACACTAAATAAGTTATAAATTTGGGCACTTGACTAACGGAACCATATGCGTTGGGCGAATTTACAAACATATATACATGAGACACAAGGTTAATCTTTAGGGTTAGGACCTAACCTGACTAATAAAATAATTTTGACAAACTTTCCCGCTTACTAAACTATTTGATTTTAAACCCGAAGTTAGATACTGTATGAAAACCGGTCGGAAACTGAATAATTTTTGCAAAGATTGTGGCTCTAGCCTTCAGTTGGAGGTGAGGAAATCTTAAGAAGGGGAGGCGAAAGACCTCCCTTTCCCTCTCATCCCCTTTAAGTAAAAATACTTTACGGAGGTAAAAGATTGGCCGAGCCTTTCTGGCACAGGATCTACACGGGATCTACTTTACCCTGTACATGATTTCAGAAAACTATATCCGTAAGCTAATGAAATCTGGTTGCAAAGCAAGAGCTAATACAAGTACAAGACTAGTACAAGACTTGCACGTGGTTACATTTAGGTTTAATTTCAAGGACACCTAATATCAATATTTCTGTTCTAGGCCTTCTTAGTTCCTTATTTCTCCAAAACAATACAATTATGATGTTTTTGTATCAATATGTTAACTGCTCCGTACGTTTTATGTAAGGACTATTCTAATATTCTTTGCTGGGATAATGTTTGGTTATTTGACTATTTGATCTGTTTTGTAACTAATTACTGAATATACGAACTGTGGAAACGATACATTCAGTGACACTTCTAACTGCAAATTACTTCTATCTAACACTTCTAACTGCTAACAAAAAAATATCTGAATTTATTATTTTACTGCCGGCCTTTGATGATTCGTCCTCCCTGGGACTTATAGGACCTACTTTAAATCCTCTTTATGCTACAATAAGGACAATGGGGTTTAGATATTTTGCTTTCTGGCGTCACACATGTATTTCCTATTTACATTTTGAAATTTAGCTGCATTATGCAAAATTATCAAAAACGATGCAAATCTGAGGCTTTTTAACATTGAATATGAAAAAAATAGTTTTTCTAGATCTGTGTCCAGGATTTTCATATTTTATATATTTTTATGTTATTTGGCAATAGACGGACAATATATTCCGGTTAAAGAAAATATATTTTTATAATAATTACCTACGCAATATTCATATCTAATTTAATTTGAAATTCAAATTCGAGACATTAATTTAAAACGTTGGTGCGTGAGATTTTTCATAAATATGTTAACCAAAGCCTAACAAGGCTTCTAACAAGTTATGTTACATGAAAATTTTTTGAAAATGGCGTCACCGCTTGATATCATCACTTAATTACAGGTCTCTATATTATATTCGGATTTTAATCTCATGATATCTATAATTTTTTAAATTATAACAAGAAACACATTGTTTTAACCACTTCCCTCATTTTGTGGCACAATCTATTGTTAAGATATTTTAATAAAATATACTTAGATCAAGTCCAATCAGTACTTTGAACTGAATACAATAGTTATAGGAAATTGTATGTGTCAATAATACGTAAGGCTTCTCAACTCTATTCGCCATAGAGACCAATTATAAAGGAAATTTAATATATTTGGTAGAGAGCCTAAACTGGCACAGGTAGATAATTTGCAGGAATTTTTTCTATGGCTTAATCAAACAAACAAAATCCCAATATTATCACATTATAATTTTAGAAGCACAGAACTATTATTAAAAAAATTGCCCTGAAATTAATAATGTCACTAATTCTACTTTTGATTTGAAGAATAAATCGTCCTTTGTATAGGTAATAACGACGATCACAAAATTGCAGGTGACAAAGATTCAGTTTATTATTTCAACATTTTTTTTTGCAAATATTGGTACGAAAATGGCCAGTAAGATTGATAAGAACCGCTATAATGTTCCAATCAGAAACAAACTTATAAAAAGGTTTGTTTTTACCACCTACTAATAATAATGCCATTGTTTCTATAATCTCGAATCTAAAAAACAATACCTATCCAGGTCCCAATACAATAATTATATATATTTAAAGAAATCATATGTTTCATTGATCCGTTCAGGTATATAATATATTTGATTTCTTCTATTCGTGTTGTTCCTAAAGGACACAGAGTCCTTAAAGTCTGTGACTATTCAATTTTCAAGTCTGGTGATAAAATACTTGTGACTAATTACCGACCAATTATAAATAATGTTGCTAAAGTATTTGAGAAAAGCTCTAAAAAACATGAGGATTTTCAGAGTGATGTACGATTTGTTTTATTGATGTTTTATTGAAATTCAAGTATAAATATACTTGAATTTAAAATATATTCTGTTTCATCTATATATTATACTTTAAAACCCTGCACAGTTCGTTACCTATTATTTTATCTATGTCCTAAAAAACCACTGTAGCTTGGCCTATATGTGCTAATCATATACACATTAGTTATAACTAGAAACTATTTGGTTCTTCTTCATCGTATCTATGATTCTGGATATGTCACCTCAAATACATTCATCATAAAATGACAATATCGGGTATAAATGTTAATATTTATGTTACGATATTCCATTTCCTTCAAATATTTTCACTTCCTAAAACTTAATAGGACTCTCATTTCGACTGTCGTTCCAATCCCTGTTTTGCTCCGCTCCCCATCTTCTATAATAATGATGGTAATAAGGCGGAGGACGATTCTGATATATCACAATCCATTTGGATTTATCTCTTACAAGAAGTAGGGCATAAACAATAGGGGTTACCGTTTGCACCGGGGTAGGTATTTTGTTTTTACGTGTGCTGCTACCTAAGCATAAAAAGAATTACAGGAAGCCGGCCATTGTTTTCACAAGCGCTTTATTTCTTTCTTGGCAACTTATATTTTTTATTGGATTTTAATTTCTGTCAAGAGTTTATACTACGGAGGATATCATTAAACCTGGTACATTTTCCTCGTTTAGCTTTTTGTAGGATTTTTATTATATCACGACTTGTCTCGCCGAAATGGATATTTATATACATTCAGGTCAAAAAAAAGTGGCGCATCCGATTTTTTTGGTTTCAAATTACTCTAACTTTTATATTGATAATAGGTGCCTCAGAGGTTTTGATTTAGACTTTGGAAGCAACCCGGGGCACAATGAAATGGTGGTCTGTCGTGATTGAAAACTGATTTAACATTTCTCTTTCATCATAAATAACGTACCAAAAAAGCAAAAATGCCTGATTTGATGCAGCGTTCACCCCCTTTTCATGTTTAATTTGACTGGATTAACAGTAGAAAACCAAGACGGTGCGAACACGACTAGGTATATGTCCAACTAATGAGTGACCGTGTAGTCTCCATAAAGTCATTCGAGACTTGCTGAGCATCAAAACCCAAGGCGGTAGCCCACCTGCTCAGACTGATGACGCGACGCAAGTGTTTTTTTTATGTATAACCCGCTGCCTAGAACGTACAAAAGTAAATTCGTGAATATCCGTCGCGCCTTTATCGCACCTTTATGGTTTGGTACATGCTGGTGCATTATAGGTTAGTATTTTAAATATTTAAAATGCCATTAAATTGGTGACATACTAAAACCATGGAGCTGTCTTAATTCTGTAATTCAATGTCCTTTAAATTCAATGTCCTACATTTTATCTCTTTAAATTGAAAAATAATAAGCGATAAATCACGTACTCATTCTGAATACTATATCATAATACCTTTAACGATATTTTTTCAGCAGATATAAATACAATAAATCCGTCGAAATTATCTCCTAAGAAGTGGATGAAAAGATATTATATAGCGGTGCTTAAGGCTCTCCTAAGTGGTCTTAAAAGTTGCGAAAATTCGTTAATACATGGATCGGAATCGTCTAAACAAACAAGGCGTCCAATTAAACTTTCAAGAAGCAGCCTGTGTATCTCTCTACATTTGAAGCTTTTAATTAGAATCAGCTTTAATTATCGTTTAATTACATAAATTACATGGTGCGATAATCTTTTACACTATAATTTTCCCAGATCTTTTCACTTCCGTAAGCCGGGAGTACCCTTAACAATTCTTCGCTTGCTACGAATTGGACCTCTTATAAACGAGGACTCGTTGCACAGATACTAACTAACCCCTTAGAAGCAAGTACACAACTGTTAATATAAATTATATCTTCTAGTAAGGCATCATAGCTTTCTATTCGAAATATATTTTTTTACGAATTTAGGAAATGCGATTTTTAGTATTGAAAATATTATTGGGCGCTTATGTATGCGACCCGTCTCACGAAAAACGTATGTGATCTCGACATATTTGTTACATATATATATATATGTCATATCGACATATATGTCACGGAGTATAATATCGCTGTGCTAGAACAACAAACACTATCTTAAAAATGTCGTTCCGATAAAACCGAATTTAAATGTAAATAAATCGTTTATTTACTTACATATTATGTATTATTCGATATTGTTTATTGTAGTTATATAAAAAAGCCCTCAATACTTTTGTTAGGTCATTTATATTTTTCTGATCTACATTATTTGCTAAAATAGCATCGACAAAAGTGTAGAAAAATATACAAATTGATATTAAATTTATTTTAAAAAACTTACCGTTTACTGTAAATTGGCTACCATAGATATGAATTATAAATCCAAAAATATGGTCCACACACTATGAATAGCTGAATTAATCTCTTGGCGCCTCGAGTAATAAATGGTTAGAATCAAGGTAGTTAATATTTTATTAAAAATATACAAATAAAAATAATACAAAAGAAGAATAAAAATTTATACAAACAAAACAATATACATATCCACATCATTTTCCTTTACATTAATCAAAATGTTTCTTTATTGATATTTCATCTAACATTAAGCTACAGTATGTCAAAAGTCGTTTCTCAATTGCTGGCTGAAAAAATTCTGGGTCATAAATGGTATTGGAATACCAACTACGAATTGTACTTTGCGATGGTAGAACTAAATTAAATGTTTTACGTACATACTCGTATGCTTTACTTGAGTAAAACTGCAGTCATTGCGAAACCGCGTATAGTTTCATCGTTTCATCATACTTTTCTCTAGAAATTGTACCTGTTCTGTAGTTCTTTAATATGCGTTCCATCACCGCCAATGGTATACCAGAAAAAGTCTTCCAAATATGCACAAGCATCTTGACTTAACTTCTTATTTTGTAGTTCCCTAACAACAACCTTAAGGTTGTGAAATCTTACTCTTAGATGTTTATTGTACTTTTTTTGTTGTTTGTATCTATATTTAAGTGTTTCATTATTTCGTTGTTCCATCTTCAATTGTTCTTTAATTTTTTCTGGGGTAGTACTAAAAAAAATATACATTTACATATACATATATATATATATATATATATATATATATATATATATATATATATATATATATATATATATATATATATATATATATATATATATATATATATATATATATATATATATATATATATATATACATATATATATATATATATATATATATATTATATATATATATATATATATATATATATATATATATATATATATATATATATATATATATATATATATATATATATATATATATATATATATATATATATATATATATATATATATATATATATATATATATATATATATATATATATATATATATATATATATATATATATATATATACATTTTTTATACTGTTCGTCAAAAAAATTTACCAAATGAACTTATATTATGTATGAATTTTTTTTATTAATTTTCTACTTCTCTTAGGGCTACCTCTTAAACCTGCACTATCAGATGAGTTTGTTCTAAAAAGTAAATAAACCTCAATTTAGCAGGTGTCGACCTCAAACTGATTACCATTTTAAATTACTAAACCGAACTACTACATTTTATGATTTGTCATGTTTTCTGAATGCAGTTGGCACAAAGCTCATTATCTAAGCAATAAGTAACAAAACATCAAAGTGAAAGTTTACCTTAATTTTTTTTTGTTAGAGGTTCCAAATTTACAGACTGTTACATCTCGGAAAACTACATTAGGTGGTAAATTAAGCCTCGGAAACGCATAATATTTGACAACTTTTTTCCCTTTCAACAGTTCAAAATCATCTTCAAAGAAGTGCCTGGAACATATGACGTTTTTCGAATTTAAATTTTCTGTAGGGCTTCTTCCTATCGCTCGCAGCCAACTAGCATAGCGAGCTTTTCCAAGGCTATAAGAAAGTGTAAAATCTAACTTGTTTTAAAAAATGCCTATTCTAATTACCTGTGATACGTTACTTTTCTGCTATATTTCCGCAACTCTTGCAATTCCACACTAAACATCTACACGGCATATTGCTATACTTGAAAAATTGTAGACGTTAAAAAATAATTTATTAAATTAATAATGAACGTAGGTCTTTAACACTATTAAATAACAGAATAAATAAACATAAAAATAGTCACAGTAAATACAATAGCCTCTATAATCATATAAACATACTTCACAACGAAAAACAACAGACCGCCATTTTTTAAATTTAAACGCAATGTGCAACCTACGTCGGTGACTGCTGTCAAAACACAGCCTTTTTCTTCGTGCGCATGCTCTTACTCTGTACTGGGAATCTGCTCTCTGTACTGGGAAGCCATGTTAGGGGACCCAAAAATTGATTCGCGGGAACATGCTTTCGTTCTTCTACTCTATTTATATTTCTATGGTTGTACCTCTCGAATAATGAATTTGGAAGGTGATAGCCGGAGCCATCGATAGTCTAACGATCCTGGAAGTAAGTTTAGTGACTCAGAAGATGAACCGCGATTCACTGTAGGAATTAACCAGAGTTGCGATGGCGTGCACTTAATTTCAAAATGCTGAAAGTCTGAAGTTGTTGTGGAAAAATCATCCATTCGATATTAAAGAGTGTTATTTTGAAGTTTAATTATTACAAGTATAGGAATAATAGCATACAAAAACCTCTCCTAAACACAGGATTCAATTTTGCACCACAGGTAAAATACTTGGGGGTAACTTTCGATGTTAAACTAAACTGGAATCTTCATCTCGAAAGAAGAATAAATAAGGCCTACATCATATATCATATATGAGCAGTGTCGCAGAACCGTAGGGAAAACCTGGGGAATGAAACCCAGGGTGGTCCTGTAGATATACACTGCTATCATAAGACCAATTATGGTCTACAGAGCTGTTGTTTGGTGGCCCAAGAGTAAAAAAATAACAGCAAAACTCAAGCTACGTCAGGTACAAAGTTGCCTGTCTGAGCATAACCGGAGCTATGGGAACAACACCCACGAGCGCAATGGAGGTGTAATGCTGTGTCTTCCACAGCTAGATCTACATCTAGAAGAAGTGGCTTTGACTACCATGACTCGCCTCAAATCCGTTGGCATGCTACCAAACGCCAGCTGCGACCAGAACCATCAAACCAGAAGCCGCCTGTGGACTGAGGCTGTCAAAACGATATCACTTTTACAGGCATTTGCAGACGGTATTCCGCCTCGGCTTGTCTTTGATAAACCTTACACCATACAAACTACTGGTCAAGATGAGACCGACGTTGCAGGTCTAAACTATGTCTTCATAGACGGATCAAAGAAATAGGAAGGAGCAGGTTGTGATATATATTCCAGAATTCTGCGACTCTTATTCAACTGGGCTATGGATAAAAGTGCTAGTGTAGTACAAACAGAACTCGCAGATATAACCATAGCCGCATAAGAGATTGCTCTCAGAGAAATAACGGGCAAGATCAGAATCAGAATCTGTACAGATAGTAGACAATCACTACTGGCCCTGAAAAACCATAAAATAACCAATGGGTCAACATGGGAATGTCATCAAGCACTTGTGAGAGCCTGTCAGATGGATAACATCTGCCTATGTTGGGTCAAAGGACATTCACAATGCAACGGCAATAAAGAAGCTGACAAACTGGCCAGGAAGGCAGCCAGCCTGAGAATCCTTGGGCCTTGTCCTTCAAGTACACTACCAACTGCAGCCAAACTCCAAATAATAGAGGCCACCCATAAGAAATTTAAGACGTTGTGGGATGAAACAAGTAGCTGTCAGCTGGCCAGAAATCTTTAGAGATATCCCAGCGAAGAGACGGCGAGGAATTATGTGCTAATGTCTACGGGAAACTATGATATGTAACAGGAATCTTAACCGGACACTGCCGGATAAGGAAGCACCTCTATAATATGAGACAAAGTGACACACCCATCTGCAGAGGATATGAACAAGAAGATGAAACGGTCGAGCATCTACTTTGTGAATATCCCGCCGTGTCATCTAACAGAGAATCCATATTGAGGGATCGTTGGCCTTATATGGCCAATTTGAGGGAAATTCCCCTAGGCAACATCATCACCTTTTGTACAACTTAGGCTGGTCGATGGGCTAGGGAGACATTTCCCTCACGGAGGAAGCCTAAGTGCATCTCTAATCCGCACTCTGAACAAATTACTGATATATATATATATATATATATATATATATATATATATATATATATATATATATATATATATATATATATATATATATATATATATATATATATATATATATATATATATATATATATATATATATATATATATATATATATATATATATATATATATATGTATATATATATATATATATATATATATATATATATATATATATATATATATATATATATATATATATATATATATATATATATATATATATATATATATATACAAAAATCTGCATGGAGTATTTACGAAATATTTAATATCACGACTATATTATCATTTGTAATAAAACAAAAATAATAATAAAAATAAACTGCTTTTATAATACTAACAAAAACCAATCTTTACATATTAAGTGCAGAGTGATAACATATATGTAACATAAAAGTTATGCATATTTTTGTAACTTTCTTTTCTTTGACACTGATTCATTTGAAGTCATTTTAGGTTTGGAATAATTATTGCGAAGGATGTAAAAAAAAATACTGATATATCGTTTTGAAAGGGTGGATATAGAACATTCTAATTCACGTTTTTCCTCTAAAATTTAATTCGAGAACTCAACTTTCTGTATTGCTAGTTTTTCGAGGGCTTTCTTATGTCCCCAAACTTAATTTTTTTTTTCATATTTTTCTCATTTAAGAGTTTGAAACATTATGTACTATAACCAGGAGATGACTCAATTTCAATGTTCCTGTAGCAATTCATTGCGGAAAAACAGAACCTACAAGTTTGTTTAATTTTATATGCAACGTACTCAGTTATGTATACAAGCACCATTAAATCATTTTCGGAAACATCGATATTGTTTTCAAAAATTGAATTATCAAATATAACAGAAATATTCCAAATTCAATCATTTGATTCTCCAATAGAGGAACCGTTGAAAAAATCTTTTCGTAAGACATCGTAAGTTTGCCAACAAAAAGAGGAAGATTTAGTATAAGCAGTACTCGGGTAACTTGCAAACACTGAATATCAATAAACATTATATAATAATTTTCTGAATTTACTTTTCAGTTGTGATTTATTCTTGTATGGCTATAGAATATAAGGTGGGGAATTGTTAACAGTTCTCTATGGAAATGCGGTCGGCATAAAAATATATCCACTATTTGTATTCGTCTCTGGGGATGTAGTCACATTGTACCTGAAATCCAAATTTGATTGGCTTGTCATTTTACATTAGAGATTTTTATTGTATTTCATGCACAGGCCCTGTAACGGCGTCAATTATATTGTCACAGGCTGATTCGCAACTTTAATGAAAACGCCGGACAGATTAAACAGATTGCTGTATAATTCAAACTAATTTCGTAGTAGGCGAAATTACATATGAATAAGTGATAAGACTTCTCTCCCAGGATGGCAGTCGACACTGCCAATCACGGATGGCACCACGGCCACCGCATTTATGGCGGAGGTTACTAAATTAAATAAATAGGCAGCGGAGCCACAAGCCCTTGGAGATACTGAGAATTCTGTCAGATAAATAAGGTTTAACCAAGAAGAAGTACTTTTATTATGTATTGAGACTGGCGTATGCTTGTCTGTAAAATAACGTGCTCCATGGATCTAATCGTCAAATTATTGTATAAAATATTCAGATACTAATTTGAGCTTGTTCTTCATGTACATAGTAAATAAGTACTTAGATAATCTGATAAGTTGATTGGTAGAGTTACCGACTTCCATCGTCTTACTTGTAGTCGAGTGATCATGATGTCTTGAATGCTAAGATTCTGAATAATTGCAAATATTATTGCAGTATTTGAAATAATTTTCAGGTGAAAATTGCTATCAATTTAGAAGATGTTCTTGGTATTCACAAGCATGTGCACGGAAGTTTACAATCAATTTAAAGGAAAACAAGAGTGTTGTTAATAATGCACACGTTTATGCGAACGTGTTTTGTACGCAAAGCTGCAATCCGTGGGCTATTCTTGAGCATACTTGGCGATGCCAAGCCGTCTCCTGCACCACGCCGTCTCGTGCACCACGCCGATGTACCAATCATAGCCTAGCTCTCCCACAGTCACAGCACCTAGAGCTGTGACCTTGAACTCTCCTTCTTACGTGGATGCCTCCTACTCGATAGGAAAGATGTACAAGAGAAAGCGGTCAAGTTTTACTGCAGTTAGCATCCAGCAGCCAAATAGGGCCCAGGCGATTCAAACAATTAATACATACAACCAACAAATGATTTTAGTTTTGACTAAGCAAGCAATTTCTGTATCACTCCCTCTTTGAATGCTTCAGAACTCTGTTGTATATATAATTCAATATTTTCCCGCATATCGTTGGAAAAAGTAGTTGTTTTTCAATAGGTTCAACAAGATTTTATGCATTTTAAAGTTTAACATCTTCTGGATAACTGTATGCCTAATGCTTTTATATATAATATGTTCAAATAGAACAAATATAAATAGTAGACTAGGTTTGTGTATTCTAAGAATGAGTTCCGTCAAAAACTAATGTCATAAAACATCACTGCAAGTGTTGGTGTATTGGTAATTTAAATTCAAGTATGAATGATCAATGAAATAAATCGTATACTGCTCTGAAGATCCTCAAAAAATGTGAAAGAACTTGCACAACTTCTAAGTGGTTCGTTTTCGTGTGTATAGTGGTTCATTTCCGTATGTGTGTCCAGATATAGCACTGGTAAGTGTGTTTTCTTTCTTATTCGTCTATTTGCTTATTTCTATGTAATGAAATGCTACAAACCCAAGATTACTTTTCACAAAATATATATGTATATATATATATATTTATATATATATATATATATATATATATATATATATATATATATATATATATATATATATATATATATATATATATATATATATATATATATATATATATATATATATATATATATATATATGTGTATATATATATATATATATATATATATATATATATATATATATATATATATATATATATATATATATATATATATATATATATATATATATATATATATATATATATATATATATATATATATATATATATTGGGTTTGTAGCATTTCATTACATAGAGAAATAAGCAAATCGACGAATAATAAGGAAGATACACTTACCAGTCCTATATCTGGACATACACACGGAAACGAATCACTTAGAAGTTGTATAAGTTCTTTCACCTTCATTGAGGATGTTCAGAGTGGTGTACAACTTGTTTCATTGATCCTACGCCACTCATACACTTCCTTATGATTCGTCTATTTGCTTATTTCTCTTATATGTTCTATTATATGTAATGAAATGCTACAAACTTGCTACATATCAAATTTGTATACAAATAAATGTCAACGCGTTAAATAGTTCTGAAGAAAAATATTATAGGGGTTGGTGTTTTACCCTCTTGTAACAATATTTCAGGGTTACAAAAATTGTCACAAACTGTCATTTTATTAGTGCAAGTTATCCGCCAAATTTCATCCTTCTAAATTCTTCCATAGTGAAGAAAATAAATAAAAACTATA
>CAXKVY010006190.1:0-16003 GCA_964058915.1 Tetropium fuscum | reverse complement strand
AATTTTATATTTTATGAGAGGAAAACTATGAATTTTATACGTTTAAAAACAATCCAGTAGGTTGTAACGGTGTGACAGCTCGTCACTTTCATAGCTTATCAGGTCTAAATAACCTACTATGTAATAAACTTTACACAACTAGTTGCGTAATATTTTACTTTTCGTAACTGGTTGTGAAAAGTAAGAAGTTTCCTAACGTCAAAGGATTTTAAAAAGTCTCACTTTACATGTCAAAATTAGAAAAAATATATTATGACATCGCTTCTACCGGAAGACAACAACGATAGTGATTTTTACCTTCTGACTATCGGACGATAATATGTAATTAACTAATAGTTTACTTCTTCATTCAGGGAAGTTGAGGATTACACTTAATATCAATAACCATAACCCAGAAGATATGGTAATAAGGTCACAAATGAGCTGAAATATCTCGGGTATTATGGTGCTAGATATCGCATGTTCCAAAAACCAAATGCAATGAAAAAGACAAAGAGCAAAATTTATGAAGAAGGTTAAAGGCATCAACTCCAACCTGATCCCACCATGCTGGATCTCATTCAAACAGAAAATTTTGCGCAAAATCTATGTAAACTCAATGTGGCTTCATGCAACTGATATACATACTGCGTCAAAGTCCTCACGATTGCGGCTGTTTTTTGATGGATATTTGAAGCCAAAGTGGTTCAATGGGGACCCAACACCCTTATAAGTCGAGGATGGACTCAGCGAATAACAAAAAACGATGAATGATTTCAGTTGGTTTTTGATATAGGCATGTGTGACGAGTATAATAATAAGTTTCTTATATAAAAATCTTTCAATAAGATATTTTGCTATTGATACATATATGTTGAATAAAAATTTTTTGGTACCATTATGTAAAATTTCATCCGACTTCACCAGGATTTAATCCATAGAGCGCACTTACACGATCGAAGAAATCTCCTGTTGAAAGTGTACTAACAATTTGAAACAGAACATTTTTACTTCATAATTATTTATTGTCGCTGATAAATAAATGTGTGAATTCAAAAATTTTATGTTAATATTTAATCTGCCTTGATTCAGTATTTGATCAATGGAGCATCCAATATTTGATCAATTCTCTGCATCCCCGTCTATCGCATGAAATAGTGCACGCAACGGTTCTCTGTCACCCTCCACGCTGGGGCTCAAAAGTTATTCTAGGCAACCATCACATCAAAAATCTAGGCAGCCATGGATATGACAAACTTTTCATAAGGCAACCTAATACTGTTGGGTAGGGAATAAAACAACCTTTGATTTCATAAAGAAAATTGATTAAATAACTGATGAGGGTATATTTATAACGCTTGCTCACCTTTTACACTTGGCAACTTGCTCGATTTGAATGAATAACAATAGCAACAAGAACAAATCGGGGAGCTGAATCCAAAAAAGTTAATTAGAATTTATGTTATTTAAGGCACATAATGGGCTCGACATTAAATTTATATGTCATACTGCCACTATTGCAAATGTTATTAACATTTATAAAATTGTACAAAAACGAGGCTTTTTCGCCATTAACTCGATTACTTATTTATCGATTTTAACGCATAAAAATTAAATTAAAGGTCTGTTTAATACTTACAAGTTTCATTATTACAACTTTTAATACACCTAAACACTTTAATACAACTATTTCTTTCAACTATTTCAACTTCCGATTTCGACCTCGTCGTTTTTATAAAAACATGGAGCAAATATGTATGAAACAGTTAGTACTTAATTTCTATGAAATTTAAAAAACATCTACACAATAATAATTATTTCCAAAATACAAAGCCAGGAAAAAATACACGTGAGCACTACAAATGGACTGCAAGGCAATTGCTTATTCACAATGTTCAACAATAAAAATAATAAAAATGTATCTGAAGAAAATAAAATATGAAAATATTTTGTTTTGTGTTTATAGTACATACTCCCATATTTCAAATGAACTGAAAATCAAAATTAAAATTATAAACTATAGCGCGGGATTTGTATAATTATGTAAAGGCATTATATTTAACAGTACATGCGTAAACATCTCTCATCCTTTTTGCAAAACTCTTAAACCTAAAGCGTCCGCCATCAACCAAATCAAAGAAGAAACCCAATCCTTTGATCTCCCGTTTCGTTCTCTGCCCCGAGAGCTCCTTTAACAAATTGCATTATCTCCTGACCCAGAGCACACAATGTGGCCTTGTTAACAAAAATGGGTTAGCTCTAGTTCGTAGTATGCATTCGTGTTCCAAGAGATCAAGGTTTAATTACTATTGGAAAGCGGCCGGGAGACGACGAGTCAGAAAACGTTATTTACAAACGTGGCATTAGCGGTTTAAGCATTAGCTCCAGTTCTGTGCCCAACAAGGGAGTTGCAATTTCAATTGTTCTTGAAACAAAAGGTGGTGATCAACTCAGGCATTTGCTGGTTCTGCAGTAAGCGATGCACGAGTGTATTCGCTGACGAGAGCAATATCCTTCATTAGATCAGAAACTGTATAAAATTAACCTGACACAGCTCCTGTGATACGTTTTGGGGTTACTTTTTACTCTTATTACTATCAAATTTTAGCAGATCCATAACGTAAAATTATATTGTTTTGCGACTAAATATTAAGTACTTAATGCCTTTTTTCTAATTATTGATTGTCGCATCCTTGTCGTCCGTCTTTTTCTCCCGAATGACGGCACGTTTGCCAGGCTTACTGTTAAATTCACTTGAAGTCTTTGAATACCGTAAGAGATGTTTAAATAATTTGTCGATTTCAACGAATCTGATTCATTTTAATACTAAAATGTTATTTAAAACAGCTTCTTGGCAAAAATAATCTATTGTATTGCCTTATTGCGTTAGTAATATATGGTGAAAACCATAGACAACAGAAAATGTACTGTGCCTTGAGATATAAATCTCAACACAGGGAACGTCGTTTCATGAATTTTACTCGAGTTTTACTTTACGTTACTCGAGATAATGTCTATTAATCCATGGAAAGAAATTTGCGAGGTTGCGGCAACGCCACCGCTTGTACTTGTGTTTTCTTAAGTGTATTCTACGAATCTTTGTATTTATTGCGATTCAGGTGCACAATAAGTGTGGAAGTATGGTGCATTCTTGTATAGTTTGTAAAAGCGTGGATCATTTAAGTTCGGAAAATGTTACTTTTCATCGGTAAGTAATATAAGTATTTTTAAGGTCACCTACAAGTTTTAATGGCTTGGCTTCGCCAGGGGCGGCGTTGAAACCAAAAATTAACTTTTTATATTGCTGCAATAATTAATCAATAATTATTTAATTAATTTTTATTATGTAATTTATATGGTACATAATCAATGTACGATATTTATTTAAAATTATTTTTATTCTGGTGATGCAAAATACCATTTTCATCTCCATCTATGTATGTTGATGAACTACTGAATAACCACCATATTGCATTGGTCAAGTTGGTATTGAAAACATTTTTCAAAATATGTATTTATTATGAAACAAAAAAACATAGAAAACAATAGGCGAAATAGAATAAGAAGTTTGAATACAAAACTCGTATTACTTAGGAATTAATAGATTCAATAATGGCAGTAGGTTTAATTAACAAAAGTTTGATTTACTGTGTTGTTTGTATATAGGACATGAAGTTTGTAAATTTTAGAAACTTGTGATTTTTTTTATAGTTAACTGTCTTTAATATGTTAGTTATCTTTAATATATATACAGTTTATATAATTTGAAAAAAATTTGCTTTTATTTTATTATTTATATTTATGTAGTTCATGTTGACTTTAGTATGATATACATTTATGAATTTTGTAAATCCCAAAAGTATGTTGTGATTTTATTTTAGTTATAGTATTTTCTTATGTTATTCTAATGAAAAATCTAGACATTTTTCCATTTTTTAGTTTAAATACAGCACTCATATTATTATATTAGGATTTTTGCATTTATAATAGGTCGAGTAATAGCTTTACTTTATAATAACTTAATTTGTGTATGAATGAATTTCATACAAAATTCATTTGTGTATGAATTTGTGTATGAATGTATGATTAAAATTCTTAAATTTGTCATTTTATTATATGACAGATGTAAGTAATTTTGACAAAAATGTGTGTTCCCCCTAAACACTATGTTCAGATTCCAGAAGAAGGTGATGACATGTCTGTCACATATGCTACAATACAGAAAATGATGAGATTTCAGAGAATGAAGACAGCGACATTGAAAATGAACAATGTGAATTTGACGATGAAAAAATTTAAAACGAGGAGGAAGAGAAAGAATAAATAGACAGACTTCATGAGTTGTTTCAACAAACACGCAAGGGAAATTTTTACTAAGTGGTCAGACACCTATTAAAGTGTCTTTTTTTATAGAATTTAAATTATTTACAATGTGTCCAATAACTAATATTAATAACTGTACTTTTTGCATTAAAATTATAAATAAATTTCTACAAAACTCACGACAAAGTTTTATTGCAGTTACTAACTATTATCTTAATGTACACGATTTAAACTATGCTCTGAATGTTTTCTATTTTCATTTGATTTATTGCAACGTTCAGATACAGGGTATTCAGTATTTTTCTTATGTAACTATGCAGTTTACCCTGACTCATTCAGCAAAGATAAGTAGACACTCCACTGGATGGGCTTTGAACACACGAAGCGGCGTTGCCAAAAGGACACCGCAGCATAGCTGTCTTCCATTTTCTCTCTCGCACTCATTGCAGTTTTTAGAACAATAATAGATCAGCTCTTCCAGCGTTTTATGAATAGACCGTTGGATATCCCAGTATTAATATGTCTATGGTCGATACGATGTTCCGACGCTTATACGGAGGCGCGGAAATTTTCTAACTCTAACTATTACTCGAAAACTGTAAGACATAGAATAGTGATTCTCTTTTGAAAACTTTTTTGAAGCTTTGGCTTTGTTCATACGTAGATAAAATAGCAAAATTTCTTAAAACAAAATAGTCTCGCGTACCTACTGAAAATGGTGCTGCAAAAAAGTTAATATCAAAGTTTTTCATACTAATGACATTAGAAACACAGACATTATACTTTTCAGAAAAAAAGTTTTTTATATCTAGATTGATTCCGGAGATATCACCAAGCTTGTAAAAAAAAAGTGATAAAACATAGTTTTGAAAGATTTTTTTACAACTTTCGCAATAAAAAATGTCCCTACTAAAAAATGTTGTAATTGTCCATTTCAAATAGCCAACTATCTAGTCTATCATTCTATAAAGATCCCATGTGGTTGTACCTTAATAAAAAAAATCGAGAGGGAAGCGACTTTCCCCCGTTTTTGAGTGGACTAGTAGATAGTAATCAGTAGTAATTTGTAGGTCGATTATACGATATTGGGTGCGACTCTGTGCCGAAAGTCAAAAATGTATGTATTTCAATTTATATTTATTATGCTTCGATAAATACGTAAGTGTCTGTTTCTTATATCATTCAATATTTACATTCAGATTTGCATGGAACATAATAAAAAGTATTGCATTATTAAAATTGAATAATACGCACCCTCTGCTGAAGTTTATTAGGCGCTTTTTATAACAGCAAATCTGCAGAATACAATAAATATATTGTCTCAGTTATCCCTCAGAGCTGGAATAACGCGGAACCGGCATAATACATTGATCAATTTTAATATCCCTCAAAGGAAATCTAAAGTATTTTAATATTCATACAGGTGAAACCCGGAGGAGGAAATTTAAATTTTCTTTTGTGACATCTATTTGCCAACGTATGCACCATTCCTTTGATAATATATTGACGAGAATATTAATGGAACCTCGTACATATTGTTAGATCGTTAAGCTTTAATGAAATTTTTATTCTTCTCTTCTTTAGCGCTCCACGCTCATAAGGAGCTCAGTGTTCACTAGGGCTACATAATTTTGACAACAATAAACATAACCCACAAATTACTTTACGTCATCTAGTACTTTGGGTAGTTTTTAAATTAACGTTGGCTGTTTAATTAAGCGATCAAGGTAAAACTTGCTGAAAAATCGGGCAGGTATCAAGGTACTTAAAATTTAGAGTTAGAGAACATAATTACTATTTTGAGAGCTGCAATTTTCCTATGTCTAACGTGCCGCAAGAAATATTTGCCGTAATGTAACGTAAGAAATATTTAAAATTGGAAATCACAAAACATATCGGGTATTCATAAAAAAATATTTCTAAAATATGTCTAAATATTTGTTACATTTTGTGATCAAATGTTGAGATTTGTGGGTGACGCTACTTATATCCAATATTATAACGATTAGAGTAACAAAATAAGTCATATAGGGTTTTGTTTTCCAATTAGTAGTACGGACTTCCATTGTCTTAAGTCTTGATAATTATAGGCTATAGGCTACTATTAAAAGTCTGCAATGATATTCAGGAGATTCTGAAAAATCACCTGCAATCGTCTTCCAGTGATTGCAAAGTTCAAACTAAAGTTTTGCTTTCCAATTATTATAAATAACAGCTTTTTTCATATAATACAACATATTATAAAATGTAACGAAGGTTTTGAAATTTGCCTCATTTCCGGAAAAAGTGGAGTTATTGTATATATTTTATAAGCAGCTGTCACATGTTTTATACATGCAATATACCAGCACCAATGTAACTGTGATATCCTCTAGCCCTTTTTAACATTGCGAAGGGAGAAAAATTTCCGACAAAAATTATAGAGGTCAATTTTTTTAAACATCTACAAATATAACCTGGAGTCTAATTCGTCGAGATTTCTTATTAATTGGGTTTTAGATATTTACATGAATCCATTACTTATTTGACCAATATTAATAGATATAAAGGCGATCATAAGATTATACAAAACAACTAGGTATACTAAAACTTATATTTAATTTGAAAAAATATTGTTTTAACAGGTGCCTGTCATAAATAGTTTAATTAACTTTTGTAGTACTACGACGATAACAAAGACAACTACGACATGTGCCACTTTTGAAAACCTAGCGATAATATTAATAACCTTAGTGATAATATTCTCTCTGATGAAAGTATTATACTTATATGGACCTTTCATAAAATCGATCAAAATAGGCAAAATCTAAAATGTATCCACATATATTCGTGTGTATTTATTTTATCTGCAATTTAATAGCTACTCTTCCTACGGAAATTCCATCTGCTTTTATTTCTTTTTAAGATAAACATAAACATTGGCTATATTTCACTTTTATGGGCAGGAAATGACAGCGTAATTATTCCAAATAAGTGCTTCAATAACGATACCATTTGTTTCAAATATGCTCTTTACTTCCTTGATATTTAGAATGAATACAATTACAAAATGAAACGAATAGTTTACCACAGTTGGCTTTAATGGACTTAGAGGATTCGTAGATGTTTTACGAATCATTTTAATTTTAAGATTTATTTTAGGTTATGTACTGTTAAAATGAAATTGCGTACCCAACACATACTATATTCATTACCATTAATTACAATAATAAATTGTTATTAGTAGCACTATACATTACAATAATAAATAGTTTACTTACAATAAGATATGTTTAGCACATCGTACCTGTAACAAAAAAATATGTACAATTTAAAAAAAACATTGAATATTAACATAATATTATGCAGATAATTAAAATCTCATTAAAACCTAACTATACACAGGGTGTTTTTAAATTGATGCGAAAGATTTTAATGGTTGATTTTTCAGCAAAAATTAAGGTGAATCTTTCATATATTTTTTTCCAAAACCCCTTCGCCTCCAAGTTACAGCCCTCTAAAGTTGGGGAAAAATATAGTTTTTATTTATTTTCTTCACTATGGAAGAATTTAGAAGGATGAAATTTGGCGGATAACTTGCACTAATAAAATGACAGTTTGTGACAATTTTTGTAACCCTGAAATATTGTTACAAGAGGGTAAAACACCAACCCCTATAATATTTTTCTTCAGAACTATTTAACGCGTTGACATTTATTTGTATACAAATTTGATATGTAGCAAGTTTGTAGCATTTCATTACATATAATAGAACATATAAGAGAAATAAGCAAATAGACGAATCATAAGGAAGTGTATGAGTGGCGTAGGATCAATGAAACAAGTTGTACACCACTCTGAACATCCTCAATGAAGGTGAAAGAACTTATACAACTTCTAAGTGATTCGTTTCCGTGTGTATGTCCAGATATAGGACTGGTAAGTGTATCTTCCTTATTATTCGTCGATTTGCTTATTTCTCTATGTAATGAAATGCTACAAACCCAATATATATATATATATATATATATATATATATATATATATATATATATATATATATATATATATATATATATATATATATATATATATATATATATATATATATATATATATATATATATATATATATATATATATATATATATATATATATATATATATATATATATATATACACATATATATATATATATATATATATATATATATATATATATATATATATATATATATATATATATATATATATATATATATATATATATAAATATATATATATATACATATATATTTTGTGAAAAGTAATCTTGGGTTTGTAGCATTTCATTACATAGAAATAAGCAAATAGACGAATAAGAAAGAAAACACACTTACCAGTGCTATATCTGGACACACATACGGAAATGAACCACTATACACACGAAAACGAACCACTTAGAAGTTGTGCAAGTTCTTTCACATTTTTTGAGGATCTTCAGAGCAGTATACGATTTATTTCATTGATCATTCATACTTGAATTTAAATTACCAATACACCAACACTTGCAGTGATGTTTTATGACATTAGTTTTTGACGGAACTCATTCTTAGAATACACAAACCTAGTCTACTATTTATATTTGTTCTATTTGAACATATTATATATAAAAGCATTAGGCATACAGTTATCCAGAAGATGTTAAACTTTAAAATGCATAAAATCTTGTTGAACCTATTGAAAAACAACTACTTTTTCCAACGATATGCGGGAAAATATTGAATTATATATACAACAGAGTTCTGAAGCATTCAAAGAGGGAGTGATACAGAAATTGCTTGCTTAGTCAAAACTAAAATCATTTGTTGGTTGTATGTATTAATTGTTTGAATCGCCTGGGCCCTATTTGGCTGCTGGATGCTAACTGCAGTAAAACTTGACCGCTTTCTCTTGTACATCTTTCCTATCGAGTAGGAGGCATCCACGTAAGAAGGAGAGTTCAAGGTCACAGCTCTAGGTGCTGTGACTGTGGGAGAGCTAGGCTATGATTGGTACATCGGCGTGGTGCACGAGACGGCGTGGTGCAGGAGACGGCTTGGCATCGCCAAGTATGCTCAAGAATAGCCCACGGATTGCAGCTTTGCGTACAAAACACGTTCGCATAAACGTGTGCATTATTAACAACACTCTTGTTTTCCTTTAAATTGATTGTAAACTTCCGTGCACATGCTTGTGAATACCAAGAACATCTTCTAAATTGATAGCAATTTTCACCTGAAAATTATTTCAAATACTGCAATAATATTTGCAATTATTCAGAATCTTAGCATTCAAGACATCATGATCACTCGACTACAAGTAAGACGATGGAAGTCGGTAACTCTACCAATCAACTTATCAGATTATCTAAGTACTTATTTACTATGTACATGAAGAACAAGCTCAAATTAGTATCTGAATATTTTATACAATAATTTGACGATTAGATCCATGGAGCACGTTATTTTACAGACAAGCATACGCCAGTCTCAATACATAATAAAAGTACTTCTTCTTGGTTAAACCTTATTTATCTGACAGAATTCTCAGTATCTCCAAGGGCTTGTGGCTCCGCTGCCTATTTATTTAATTTAGTAACCTCCGCCATAAATGCGGTGGCCGTGGTGCCATCCGTGATTGGCAGTGTCGACTGCCATCCTGGGAGAGAAGTCTTATCACTTATTCATATGTAATTTCGCCTACTACGAAATTAGTTTGAATTATACAGCAATCTGTTTAATCTGTCCGGCGTTTTCATTAAAGTTGCGAATCAGCCTGTGACAATATAATTGACGCCGTTACAGGGCCTGTGCATGAAATACAATAAAAATCTCTAATGTAAAATGACAAGCCAATCAAATTTGGATTTCAGGTACAATGTGACTACATCCCCAGAGACGAATACAAATAGTGGATATATTTTTATGCCGACCGCATTTCCATAGAGAACTGTTAACAATTCCCCACCTTATATTCTATAGCCATACAAGAATAAATCACAACTGAAAAGTAAATTCAGAAAATTATTATATAATGTTTATTGATATTCAGTGTTTGCAAGTTACCCGAGTACTGCTTATACTAAATCTTCCTCTTTTTGTTGGCAAACTTACGATGTCTTACGAAAAGATTTTTTCAACGGTTCCTCTATTGGAGAATCAAATGATTGAATTTGGAATATTTCTGTTATATTTGATAATTCAATTTTTGAAAACAATATCGATGTTTCCGAAAATGATTTAATGGTGCTTGTATACATAACTGAGTACGTTGCATATAAAATTAAACAAACTTGTAGGTTCTGTTTTTCCGCAATGAATTGCTACAGGAACATTGAAATTGAGTCATCTCCTGGTTATAGTACATAATGTTTCAAACTCTTAAATGAGAAAAATATGAAAAAAAAAATTAAGTTTGGGGACATAAGAAAGCCCTCGAAAAACTAGCAATACAGAAAGTTGAGTTCTCGAATTAAATTTTAGAGGAAAAACGTGAATTAGAATGTTCTATATCCACCCTTTCAAAACGATATATCAGTATTTTTTTTTACATCCTTCGCAATAATTATTCCAAACCTAAAATGACTTCAAATGAATCAGTGTCAAAGAAAAGAAAGTTACAAAAATATGCATAACTTTTATGTTACATATATGTTATCACTCTGCACTTAATATGTAAAGATTGGTTTTTGTTAGTATTATAAAAGCAGTTTATTTTTATTATTATTTTTGTTTTATTACAAATGATAATATAGTCGTGATATTAAATATTTCGTAAATACTCCCTGCAGATTTTTGTATATATATATATATATATATATATATATATATATATATATATATATATATATATATATATATATATATATATATATATATATATATATATATATATATATATATATATATATATATATATATATATATATATATATATATATATATATATATATATATATATATATATATATATATATATATATATATATATATATATATATATCAGTAATTTGTTCAGAGTGCGGATTAGAGATGCACTTAGGCTTCCTCCGTGAGGGAAATGTCTCCCTAGCCCATCGACCAGCCTAAGTTGTACAAAAGGTGATGATGTTGCCTAGGGGAATTTCCCTCAAATTGGCCATATAAGGCCAACGATCCCTCAATATGGATTCTCTGTTAGATGACACGGCGGGATATTCACAAAGTAGATGCTCGACCGTTTCATCTTCTTGTTCATATCCTCTGCAGATGGGTGTGTCACTTTGTCTCATATTATAGAGGTGCTTCCTTATCCGGCAGTGTCCGGTTAAGATTCCTGTTACATATCATAGTTTCCCGTAGACATTAGCACATAATTCCTCGCCGTCTCTTCGCTGGGATATCTCTAAAGATTTCTGGCCAGCTGACAGCTACTTGTTTCATCCCACAACGTCTTAAATTTCTTATGGGTGGCCTCTATTATTTGGAGTTTGGCTGCAGTTGGTAGTGTACTTGAAGGACAAGGCCCAAGGATTCTCAGGCTGGCTGCCTTCCTGGCCAGTTTGTCAGCTTCTTTATTGCCGTTGCATTGTGAATGTCCTTTGACCCAACATAGGCAGATGTTATCCATCTGACAGGCTCTCACAAGTGCTTGATGACATTCCCATGTTGACCCATTGGTTATTTTATGGTTTTTCAGGGCCAGTAGTGATTGTCTACTATCTGTACAGATTCTGATTCTGATCTTGCCCGTTATTTCTCTGAGAGCAATCTCTTATGCGGCTATGGTTATATCTGCGAGTTCTGTTTGTACTACACTAGCACTTTTATCCATAGCCCAGTTGAATAAGAGTCGCAGAATTCTGGAATATATATCACAACCTGCTCCTTCCTATTTCTTTGATCCGTCTATGAAGACATAGTTTAGACCTGCAACGTCGGTCTCATCTTGACCAGTAGTTTGTATGGTGTAAGGTTTATCAAAGACAAGCCGAGGCGGAATACCGTCTGCAAATGCCTGTAAAAGTGATATCGTTTTGACAGCCTCAGTCCACAGGCGGCTTCTGGTTTGATGGTTCTGGTCGCAGCTGGCGTTTGGTAGCATGCCAACGGATTTGAGGCGAGTCATGGTAGTCAAAGCCACTTCTTCTAGATGTAGATCTAGCTGTGGAAGACACAGCATTACACCTCCATTGCGCTCGTGGGTGTTGTTCCCATAGCTCCGGTTATGCTCAGACAGGCAACTTTGTACCTGACGTAGCTTGAGTTTTGCTGTTATTTTTTTACTCTTGGGCCACCAAACAACAGCTCTGTAGACCATAATTGGTCTTATGATAGCAGTGTATATCTACAGGACCACCCTGGGTTTCATTCCCCAGGTTTTCCCTACGGTTCTGCGACACTGCTCATATATGATATATGATGTAGGCCTTATTTATTCTTCTTTCGAGATGAAGATTCCAGTTTAGTTTAACATCGAAAGTTACCCCCAAGTATTTTACCTGTGGTGCAAAATTGAATCCTGTGTTTAGGAGAGGTTTTTGTATGCTATTATTCCTATACTTGTAATAATTAAACTTCAAAATAACACTCTTTAATATCGAATGGATGATTTTTCAACAACAATTTCAGACTTTCAGCATTTTGAAATTAAGTGCACGCCATCGCAACTCTGGTTAATTTCTACAGTGAATCGCGGTTCATCTTCTGAGTCACTAAACTTACTTCCAGGATCGTTAGACTATCGATGGCTCCGGCTATCACCTTCCAAATTCATTATTCGAGAGGTACAACCATAGAAATATAAATAGAGTAGAAGAACGAAAGCATGTTCCCGCGAATCAATTTTTGGGTCCCCTAACATGGCTTCCCAGTACAGAGAGCAGATTCCTAGTACAGAGTAAGAGCATGCGCACGAAGAAAAAGGCTGTGTTTTGACAGCAGTCACCGACGTAGGTTGCACATTGCGTTTAAATTTAAAAAATGGCGGTCTGTTGTTTTTCGTTGTGAAGTATGTTTATATGATTATAGAGGCTATTGTATTTACTGTGACTATTTTTATGTTTATTTATTCTGTTATTTAATAGTGTTAAAGACCTACGTTCATTATTAATTTAATAAATTATTTTTTAACGTCTACAATTTTTCTAAAGTATAGCAATATGCCGTGTAGATGTTTAGTGTGGAATTGCAAGAGTTGCGGAAATATAGCAGAAAAGTAACGTATCACAGGTAATTAGAATAGGCATTTTTTAAAACAAGTTAGATTTTACACTTTCTTATAGCCTTGGAAAAGCTCGCTATGCTAGTTGGCTGCGAGCGATAGGAAGAAGCCCTACAGAAAATTTAAATTCGAAAAACGTCATATGTTCCAGGCACTTCTTTGAAGATGATTTTGAACTGTTGAAAGGGAAAAAAGTTGTCAAATATTATGCGTTTCCGAGGCTTAATTTACCACCTAATGTAGTTTTCCGAGATGTAACAGTCTGTAAATTTGGAACCTCTAACAAAAAAAATTAAGGTAAACTTTCACTTTGATGTTTTGTTACTTATTGCTTAGATAATGAGCTTTGTGCCAACTGCATTCAGAAAACATGACAAATCATAAAATGTAGTAGTTCGGTTTAGTAATTTAAAATGGTAATCAGTTTGAGGTCGACACCTGCTAAATTGAGGTTTATTTACTTTTTAGAACAAACTCATCTGATAGTGCAGGTTTAAGAGGTAGCCCTAAGAGAAGTAGAAAATTAATAAAAAAAATTCATACATAATATAAGTTCATTTGGTAAATTTTTTTGACGAACAGTATAAAAAATGTGTATATATATATAATTATATATATATATATATATATATATATATATATATATATATATATATATATATATATATATATATATATATATATATATATATATATATATATATATATATATATATATATATATATATATATATATATATATATATATATATATATATATATATATATATATATATATATATATATATATATATATATATATATATATATATATATATATATATATATATATATATATATATATATATATATATATATATATATATATATATATATGTATATGTATATGTAAATGTATATTTTTTTTAGTACTACCCCAGAAAAAATTAAAGAACAATTGAAGATGGAACAACGAAATAATGAAACACTTAGATATAGATACAAACAACAAAAAAAGTACAATAAACATCTAAGAGTAAGATTTCACAACCTTAAGGTTGTTGTTAGGGAACTACAAAATAAGAAGTTAAGTCAAGATGCTTGTGCATTTTTGGAAAACTTTTTCTGGTATACCATTGGCGGTGATGGAACGCATATTAAAGAACTAAAGAACAGGTACAATTTCTAGAGAAAAGTATGATGAAACGATGAAACTATACGCGGTTTCGCAATGACTGCAGTTTTACTCAAGTAAAGCATACGAGTATGTACGTAAAACATTTAATTTAGTTCGACCATCGCAAAGTACAATTCGTAGTTGGTATTCCAATACCATTTATGACCCAGAATTTTTTCAGCCAGCAATTGAGAAACGACTTTTGACATACTGTAGCTTAATGTTAGATGAAATATCAATAAAGAAACATTTTGATTAATGTAAAGGAAAATGATGTGGATATGTATATTGTTTTGTTTGTATAAATTTTTATTCTTCTTTTGTATTATTTTTATTTGTATATTTTTAATAAAATATTAACTACCTTGATTCTAACCATTTATTACTCGAGGCGCCAAGAGATTAATTCAGCTATTCATAGTGTGTGGACCATATTTTTGGATTTATAATTCATATCTATGGTAGCCAATTTACAGTAAACGGTAAGTTTTTTAAAATAAATTAATATCAATTTGTATATTTTTCTACACTTTTGTCGATGCTATTTTAGCAAATAATGTAGATCAGAAAAATATAAATGACCTAACAAAAGTATTGAGGGCTTTTTTATATAACTACAATAAACAATATCGAATAATACATAATATGTAAGTAAATAAACGATTTATTTACATTTAAATTCGGTTTTATCGGAACGACATTTTTAAGATAGTGTTTGTTGTTCTAGCACAGCGATATTATACTCCGTGACATATATGTCGATATGACATATATATATGTAACAAATATGTCGAGATCACATACGTTTTTCGTGAGACGGGTCGCATACATAAGCGCCCAATAATATTTTCAATACTAAAAATCGCATTTCCTAAAATCGTAAAAAAATATATTTCGAATAGAAAGCTATGATGCCTTACTAGAAGATATAATTTATATTAACAGTTGTGTACTTGCTTCTAAGGGGTTAGTTAGTATCTGTGCAACGAGTCCTCGTTTATAAGAGGTCCAATTCGTAGCAAGCGAAGAATTGTTAAGGGTACTCCCGGCTTACGGAAGTGAAAAGATCTGGGAAAATTATAGTGTAAAAGATTATCGCACCATGTAATTTATGTAATTAAACGATAATTAAAGCTGATTCTAATTAAAAGCTTCAAATGTAGAGAGATACACAGGCTGCTTCTTGAAAGTTTAATTGGACGCCTTGTTTGTTTAGACGATTCCGATCCATGTATTAACGAATTTTCGCAACTTTTAAGACCACTTAGGAGAGCCTTAAGCACCGCTATATAATATCTTTTCATCCACTTCTTAGGAGATAATTTCGACGGATTTATTGTATT
>CAXKVY010006189.1:0-24581 GCA_964058915.1 Tetropium fuscum | reverse complement strand
TGGCGTCTACTCATGCGTCCCACCCACGACAAGCGAGCCACACCCACGACCTATACGTGCATTCCACCCACCCATTTTATTTATCAATAGTCCATCGATGACATGAAAATATTTCTGTCTCATTGTTATAGCATGAAAGAGACAGAACGAGTTGTGGCGACTCTGTCATAAATAAAACGTACAGTAGAAAGAGAAGTAAACGTATAGCATACAGCTAGTATAGTGGCAACGTGGTAGAATAAAATCATTTCCTTCCAGTACATTATTTTGCCGTTTCCGTTCCCTGCTATATCACAGAATCGTTCACTTAAGATTTGAACTTTTATATTTTGTATTAACAAATAGATTCATTATCAAATAAATATATTAACTTCCATTCCAAAGAGTTGATATCTAAAATAGGTGCAGAAGTAATTGAGTTGGCCATAAGTTTATTTCTGAAACATTTTCAGTAGTTTCTCTGTCGGGGCATTCTTTTATATGTTTATATTTGTACTGTATTATTAGTAATACATACATATATATTTTATTTAGTTCGTATTGTCATTCATACGGCAGCCAACTGTGAAACGGGAAATGTTTGTTGTACGGACTAATAACATTCGTTACACTCAATCCCACTAACTCAACTTCCTTTGAGCAGTCCCAGAAGCATCAGTATATGACTTATAGATTTATATTTTCTTTGCTGGAAGGAATTCTTCCAGCAATGGGGAAATCATAAGTTAAACTTTCAGTTCCAGGAACACATTTTGCGGTGATACTTAAGCTTTAAAAAAAGATTTCCAACAAGGACAAGGAGTATCTGAAGAGCGATTTGTCTTCCAAGCGACGTGGAAAATAAACGAATCAATATTCGGTTTTTGTGCGGGAAGTTACGACTAAATAATGTGGTGTATGGTGTTTAACGGATTATTAGATCACTGCGAGAAGGGATATATGCATGACTTTAGATTTACTGTCTCATTTCATAAATCATTTTATAAAAAAAATAATAAACAAAATTTAATACGTAGTAATTTAATACGGATGTTTAAATTATCTGAATTAAGACATATCATATAATTATATTATTTTATATTTACCATCTATACAAATAAATAAAATTAAAGTGTCTACAGACGATAATTATAACAAAAAAGACAAAATTTTTTTGTCTGTGTGTTTGTTCCGGCTAATCTCCGAAATGGCTGGACCGATTTTGACGGTACTTTCACTGGCAGATAGCTGATGTTATAAGGGGTAACTTAGGCTACTTTTACTTTAGAAAAACCATTATGTACAAAATTAAAATCCATAAAATTGTGAACAAAATCCCGTTCAAATAAGGAAGTATACATCCAATATTTCATTTTCATCAATTTCAACAAAACTCTATGTTGAGAGGCTTAAGGAACATATTAATAACTCTACCAGAATTATGATTGTCAAAGAATTAGTGAACAGAAAGCCATGGATTACCAATGGAATTATTTCTTCTATGAAAATGAGAGATTAAAAATATCAGGAATATCTATGAAACCCCGATAACGCAGTTACAAAAGAGAATATGATCATATATAGAAATAAAATAAATTCATTGGTAAAAATAACAAAAAATAAATAACACTGGGAGTAGTTTCCACAAACACCAAAACACTTTCACTTCGCTCGACGCGCGTTTCGCCAACCAAGTTTTTGTTTCAAATCGACTCATGAAGACATCAGCAATGAAAGGCGATAAACAGTTACCCATTGCGGTCCCTTCATGTTGTTCATAGAACTTGTCATTGAAACGGAAGCAATTTTGTTTCATACGAAGTTTCGTATTTCTTTTGTATATTCTTCTATTACTTCTTTTCTATAGTTGTTTAATTCGAGTAAATCCTCAAGAAAGTCCAAGGTCTGTGGAATTGGTACACTCGGAAATAATGAACAAACATCAAAGGAAATCAAAATTTCACCCTCTTGCAATTGAATATTCTGGACCTTATCAATGAAATCATTCGAATTTTTAACTGAAAAACTAGGCTGTGCAATGGACAAACTTTCAAATTCCTTAGGCAACCATTTTGATAAGTGGTAAGTCGGGGATCCAATAGACGATACTATTGGATAATATTTGGGACACGTTAAATGAATGCTTAAATCCGAATCCCAATGAAGGAGACACTATCAGTAACATTGTTTTGGAGAACTCCAAAGCAATTTATGATAAATTAGAAATTGCTAATAATTTTAATGAATGTAGCTAGTAAAATACAAGCTACAAACAATAATTATAGTTCGAAACCTAAAAGAAATTGTGTTTCACAGAAATCCATATTCTTGACTCCAACTAGTCGTGAAGAATTACATAATATCATCATTAATTTAAAAAATGGAAAACACCGGGGATAGACCAAATTAGTAACGAAATTTGAAAAAATGGGTTAATTTTATTATACATCCCCTCACTTACATAATAAATCAATGTCTACAAACAGGACATGTACCATCTCCCTTTAAAACTGCGATCATAAAACCTATTTTTAAAAATGGTGAAAAAACAAAAAAGTCAAATTATAGACCCATATCGCTGGTTTCTGCATTAGCCAAAATATTTGAAAACATCATAAAGTTGAGATTATGTAACTATATGGATAAGAACAAACTACTTAATGATATGCAATTTGGTTTTCGTGAAAACAAATCTACTCAAGATGCAATAACTAATCTAACTTCTAAATTATATACTGCACTTGATCGCAGTAAACCAGTGTCTTCGTAGATCTAGCTAAAGCTTTCGGCACGGTAAGTCATACACTTCTGTTAAATAAATTAGAAAACTTTGGAATTCGTGGAAATGCCTTAGACCTATTTCGTAACTATCTAACGAATAGGAAACAAAAGGTTGTAATGGACGGTGTTGATAGTGACGAAAGAACTGTGACTTGTGGGGTACCGCAGGGTATAGTTCTAGGCCCTGTCCTGTTTACAATATACATTACTGACTTACTTGCCTTACCTTCAGAAGGCAATATCATATCTTACGCAGATGATACTGCAATATTCTTCGAAGGTGTAAACTGGCAGAATCTACGATCTTCTGCATCGGCATCATATAAAAACAACTTACCTGATTGTAGTACAATACCACTGGATGACCGTGAACTCTCTTCCACCACAAGTATTAAATACTTAGGGATTATGATTGATTGTCATCTAAGGTGGGATACTCAGATCAGCAGTATTATAAGAAAACTCCGACATTCAATATACAAATTCAAAATAGTAAAGCGTTTTTGAATTTCAAACAATTGAAAGTAATGCTCTTGTTGAGGCGATATTTAAGTATGGTATAATAGCATGGGGAGGTGTAAGGAAAATATATTCAAAGCCGTTAGAAACTTTACATAACAAAATTATAAAGATAATCTTAAATAAGAACACCCGATTTTGTACTGATCAACTATACCGTGAGTCAGAAATATTGGACTAGTAGACAGATCTACGCTAAAGTTATTCTAATGTATCTCTATAAAAATAAGCATTTTTTTACCACCTATAGATCACGCTTATTGCACTTGACAAAAAACAAATGGCTTCAGCAAATTAGATGTAGCAAAAAAAAATGATATAGGTAAAAGACATTTTGTTTATATTGGACAGAGATTGTATAATCATTTGCCTTCTAACATTAAAAACTGCGTCAATATATTTATTTTTAAGAAACTGGTTAAGAAATGATTGAGAGAGAACGAAAGATCTCTTATTGAAAAACTGATAGAATTAACATAACACTAAATTTTGTAAAACTACTACCTTTTCTTTTCTTTTTTTCCTTTTCTCTTTACTCTTTCTTTTTTTTTTGATTACTAGTAAATTTTTCTGAATTGTATTTAGATGTATCCATCCATTCGCGAGTTTTTTAACTTAAAATGGATGTAAATCTATGTTTATTTTGTAAATTAATACTATAATTAAGGCTAGTATAATTAAAACTTCTTTCTACATGTAATTTGATTTATAAAATAAATATTATTATTGTTATTATTAATATATAAACAAAAAAATATTTAATTGTTAACGTAAATCTCTCGAGTATTTTAGAGCAAGCCCCCACCGCTTGCTCTCCCTCTCCTCCCTCCTCTCCCACGCCTTAATATCACAAAGGCGGCCTGTCACGCGGGCTGAGATCGCGCGAGCGGGCTATTGCTATTAGTTGGGAATCAGCATTTTTAATTGAGTAAAACAATTTTTTTTTCAATAAAATGCGAACGAAGACAATATTCATACAAGAAGGATGAAACGCAAAAAAATAAGCCAAATAAGATCAAATTGCCATACCTCGGTCAATTTTCAATTAAAAAAATTGTTCCGCCGACCATTTTAAAGGAAATTTAATCTACTTTTTTTATCTGAAGCAACGCCTATACCTCTCTAAGCCGAAAAAAAGATACAGGCGAAAAGCAAAACAAAACAAAAAATAGAAATTTTCTCTTTTTCTCAAGTTTGTTGCGACTGTTTCGGCTTGAAAAATTTTTTTCTTATTATTCAGAAAATGCTATTCCGATGGGAAATTTTATTCTCTACAAAAAGTTTCATAAGAGATATGTCGAGGTTTTGCTTTGTTTACGAGATATACTGAAAAAAACAAAAGGGGGGTTTTCCACCCCTATCTTCAATTTCTACCTCCAATGTATAGTAGTATATTATTCAACGCATCTCATCTATTGACATTCGACATTAAAATATATATTTAGGATATTTCTTTACGGGTATCTTTGGCTCAGAGACTATACGGAATACACTAAAGGTCATATTTGGCAAATCGCTAAACAGGATTTTACTCTTGCTCTGTGTACAGTATATGAAACACCTTATAATGAAAATATAAATGGAACCCACTGGAAATATTTTAACTGGTTTGTCTTTTTATTGGGATTTATGCCATATCACTATATATACTTAATAATTAATATCAAGAGTGTCAGTACATTTTCACTTACTGTTTGGGTAACTGCCAAGATGAAATATGTGGACAAGAAACAGATCTGTTGAGAAAACCTCCTGAAAGTGATATCATCTGGTCTCAGGGGAGATCAAATATAGACTCCTTAATTAATTTAAATGAAGGTTTGCGAATAATGCAAGGGAAAACTTTTCTGGTCGTTGTTAAGTTTTAGATATAGCATTTAATTTATATGGGAAGAAAGTTTCGAGCCGCCGCGCCGCGCCGACACCAGTTGGTGAAATATTAAATTTTAAACGTTAGTTTTTGGAATTCGGGAGAGCTTTTATATGATGAATCGTTTAAATAATTATGGAACTTAAACGCGGATCCATTCGTTTTGTGTTGCTGGAGTGTCGGGCTCATGAATACGTTTCCCTTGTTCTGTATTATCGGATGGAGCGTTTTATCAAGCTATACAATCTCTCAGCATAGGGCCATGCAAAGAGGAAATAGGAAGAGGATATATAGTTCCTTTAATATCTAGAAAATACTACAGTACTAAGTAAAACTTGTGTTTAATATGCGAACGAACTTTTAAAATAATACAACTAGTACTACTATGCTTCAATTCTATTGTATATGTAATTCAATATTTTCTAGCACATAGCTAGGAAAAGTAGCTATTTTAATAGATTCTACAAGATTTTATGCATTTTAAAGTTCAATATCTTCTGGATAACTGTATGCTTAATGCTTTTATATATAATATATTCAAATAGAACAAATATAAATAGTAGACAAGGTTTGTGTATTCTGAGAATTCCGTAAAAAACTGATGTCATAAAATGTCACTGCAAGTGTTGGAGTATTAATATTTTAAATTCAATCAATGGAACAAATCGTACATCACTCTGAAGATCCTCAATGAAGGTGAAAGAACTTGTACAACTTCTAAGTGGTTCGTTTCAGTGTGTATGTTCACTGGTAAGTGTCTTCCTTATTATTCGTCTATTTGTTTATTTCTCTATGTAATGAATTGCTACAAACCCAAGATTACTTTTCACAAAACAAATATGAATAGGAAAGAACTTGAAAGCTAATCTAGCTAGCGAGTATGTTCGGACAGTAAACGTTATAAATTTTAAAATTTTCTATGCACAATGTATAAAACCTTTTGGAATTGTTAATATTATAATTAGTTATGTCCAGAATAATCTAAATAGTACTATAAATAGACTAGAATTCAAATTTATAATGACAAAAATAATTTAGCTCATATTTCCCGCTCAAATATAGTACCAGACAATTTATCATTAAACTGTCAAAACTTATCACAAACCCAAAGCCATACATATCAAAATATAGCTAAAATTCCTATTCCCACTAAGTCCAGCAGCAAGAAGGAATCCTGTGATTTGTTCCAGGCAGTCGAGCAGCGAGTTTTAATGTAAAGGCTCCTAGAAGCTTCGATAAAAAGATTAAGGTACCTTGAAATTTCAATAAATAAGTGATGACTAATGCATAAAGGACATAAAATCTTTACAAAGTTTCACGAAACTATAATCCACTTAGCTGCAAAATTGCACGTTTTAAATGAGCTTTTGGGTATATAAATTTATTTCAAAACCAACTAAAATATTTCCATATCTTTATAAACATTAATGTCAATTTAATATAAGTTAGCTAAAAGAATAATATCCTATAGAAAATAGTTCAATAGCATGGAACCACATATGCAGTATTATAGTTAGCAAGTTCACATTCTGTTTCTCTATGGCATACATATAAGAATCTCAATATTTTAAGAGTGTGTTTCATTATGTAACTACTTCTAGTAATTTTTCAAGGATCATTAACAGAATTTTAATACATCGTGACTTTTGTCTTGTGTGTTGTTTTGTTGTATATCAATAAATTGTTACAGTAATCTGTTATGCTTTCTTTGTGTTGTGTGATGTATGTTTTTCACAGATAGATCTCGCTACTATGAAACATAATTGTAGATTAATGAACTTCCACTAGAAGTCTACTAAAAAATTAGCATAATATAAGGGATTTTGCAGGTAAAAGTTTATAAACCTTTATTTTAAATAAATATAATAAATAAATAAATTATACAGATATAAATATATTTAATAAACACCAACAAACGTAATCCCATGCAATATATATATATATATATATATATATATATATATATATATATATATATATATATATATTATATATATATAATATATATATATATATATATATATATATATATATATATATATTTTTTTTTCACAAAATAAATATGAATAGCAAAGAATTTCAAAGCTAATATATATATATAAATATATATATATATATATATATATATATATATATATATATATATATATATATATATATATATATATATATATATATATATATATATATATATATATATATATATATATAATATATATATATATATATATATATATATTATATATATATATATATATATATATATATATATATATATTTATATATATATATATATATATATATATATATATATATATATATATATATATATATATATATATATATATATATATATATATATATAATATATATATATATATATATATATTATATATATATATATATATATATGTATATATATATGTATATATATATATATATATATATATATATATATATATATATATATATAATTATATATATATATATATATATATTATATATGTATATATATATATATATATATCTATATGTACTGTTGTACTATATGTACTGCTGATTTGGATACAATAATTTTGTGTTAATGATTTAAAATATCTTATGCTTTTATCTATGCTTAGAGTACTTATATTTATTTCACATTATGTGACCCCTTAATGGTATTAATGTGATAGCTTAAGTTTAGTTAAGTGGTTTACGCTTAATGAAAGGTTTCAAGTACATCTACCTTACTTTATTTTCAAAGCCAACAATCCACAATCACCTCCGTATTTATTCAGTAAACTTGTGAAAGGCAGTGACATTCAGAATCGCTCCACTAGACGTCGTGACCTCTGTGCACTCCAACATAATACCAACATAATTCAACGTTCATTTAGCTGTACACTAAAATATTTGTGTATCTACCTGATATGTACCTACCTAATGAAATTACCAGGATGCTGTGCTACTATTTTCAAGCAACGAAGTATCATCAAGTTTCATTGGAAATATTAGTTTACGCAACGAAGGAGAATTCAGAAGGGCGTATTTAGCGAGTATTCATATTTTTTTTAATATATTTTTTTAAATAACTGAAATTTCAGAGCAGATCTCAAAAAACGCAGCCGAAAAATATATTTGTGAGCTTTTAATTTAATGAAGGGATTTTTTTGCTACGACGCCGAAGCATCGTTTTCGAGTTATAAGCAAAAACCCAAAAACAAATTTCTACCCGGTGAGTTTTAACATATTTACATTCTAACTGCCCCCCGCACAATCCTGAAAGGAAAAAATGTCCCCCATTCCATGCACTTTTGACTGCTTTTTCGGTTCCTCATATTGGCTAGCTTCCAGAGATATAATTTTACTATTACTATCGATATGTCATTCACATATGACGAAATAATGTTTTCGTATTTTCAAAGATCACATATAAGTAGATATAGCCAAGCCCATGTTAAAATGTGTCTCTTGTAATTCACTGGTTTTAAAATAGTAACTAAGTGACGACTCCTATATTTGACGAGAGTAAATGTAGTGAGAGGGAAAGGGCAACTTTCCCGTGACATATGTTTTTTCACTTTCGGATCCTTATTCCTTGTTTGTCCCTTGCGTTCCCAATTTATGGGCAATTTGTTTACCCTTGCCGTTGACTATCAGTAGGAAAATAAATAATTACAAAATTTATATAATAAAATATTTTTAACAATAAAACAACCGACTGTGCTAGTACCGAATGTACTAAAAAATAAAAAATAATTACGTTATTCTGCTGCTATTACTACTTAGAAAACAATCAATTTGTTAGACGTTAGACCAATCAATTTATTAGAATACAATCAATTTATTGTACAATTATTGTTATTTTTGGAGTCGGTGCCAGCTACTTCCTTATACGTTTGTAAATCTTGGCCAGCCGAAACTAATGTCCCATTAAAGTGTCATTTCTTCTGTCCGTGTGTTGTCATTGAAGTCCACCTAAACGGCTCACAATTTGATCCGAGAGAAAATGTTTTTTAATTAATTTAAATACTATAAGGGTTGTGACCGGCGCATTCGCCATTTATCGTGGTGTATCTGGTGAGTTCCCCGGTATATTTTCGGAATCTAATGTCCAGTGTCAATAAAACTAAAATGGGACCCTATTGAAATCACCCCTTTTCAACAAAACAAAGAATTTTTAAAATTGATTCATAAATGACGGAGTTGTGAGGTAACGAACATCCTAAAAAAACATACAGTCGAATTGAGAACCTCCTCTTTTTTGTAAGTCGGTTAAAACTAGGTATCTATATCAAACGTATACATTTGATATACAAACATATTGTATAAACATATACATGTACTATTTAAACAATAAATAATTTAATATTTAAATGCAATTTTTAAAATACAAAAAATAAAATCAAAATATTCGTTTTCATCTTAGTTCATTTGCTTAGAAAAATTCTACCATCCCATCTAATAATTGACTTCAAATTTATGTACGTATATTTTTATGCTAACCTCATCAGGATTGAAAGCTATGATACCTTAGTTGAATACACTGTTCCTTGATCTTTTTTATTGCCTTTTTTTAATGTAAGAATTTAGATTTATTTGGCAATAGATATATTATGTATAATTTTATATATATATATATATATATATATATATATATATATATATATATATATATATATATATATATATATATATATTTTGTGAAAAGTAATCTTGGGTTTGTAGCATTTCATTACATAGAGAAATAAGCAAATAGACGAATATTAAGGAAGATACACATACCAGTCTGATATCTGGACATACACATGGAAACGAACCACTTAGAAGTTGTACAAGTTCGTTCACCTTCATTGAAGATCTTCAGAGCGGTGTACGACCTGTTTCATTGATCATTTATACTTGAATTTGCTGTGACGTTTTATGACATCAGTTTTTGACGGAACTCAAATTCTTAGAATAAAAAAGAAAAAAAAATCCGTGTTTTGCCAGTAGAAATCTTGGGTTTGTACATCATAGTATGAAATTATATGAATTATTGTATGTTAGACATTTATCAGTTTTATAAGAATTGTATATGAAACAGGAAACTCATCGGTTAGAAAACGAATTAATTATATTGTATTTTCATCCTGTCAATAATTTTTAGATATTTCATAGGATACTTGATAATTGTAGTTGTAAAAGTGTGTCCCGTGATTTGTTTTTCATTGATGTATTAATAATGGTGTTTATAAAGAAATATAAATTGGAAGTCTTCTCCTTGAAGTATTCGATATAATTTATGATATAAAATGTATCGAAATATAATTAAATTTAATTATTGCGTTTCGATGCGCGTTAGTTATTAGCAGTAGCAAAACTAATAGCATAACATAAATAAACTTCACAGCTTCCATGTGTAGGTACACCACCAACAAGAGATGCTCGGAACTTAATGATCACTGACAGATTAAGTACGTGCTAATGAATTACGACTTGCAGAGGATCACTTCTCATAGCACGTTAAAGTATAACACGATGAGTCATTGGTAATTTGTTGTTTCCTTTTATGCGTCAGTTTTGGTCTTAACCTTTTTATCGTCGCTTTATTGGTATAGAGGAATGAATTTTTGACAGCGCTTGTCCTTCAAAATAATTCTATTGCACTAAGAAATGTCAACTGAAGCATTTGCAGCATTTTACTATTGCTGTTCTAAATTGTAAAATTTATAAATTACTGGAGCTTTCCATAATAACGAAAGTATAGTTGGCGCCATCAAATGTGAACGGTTTTTGGTAGTCGTGGAAATTATGGCTAAATTTTATCGTAACTAATATCATAAGGGCATTTAATTTCTCCGAAAAAAATCGAAGAAACACGTTGCTAGGTAATATTTTAACAAGAAGCATGGGTGCTGGTGGCAACAAATATCCGAGTCGAAGACTATTTTGTTAAAATATTTCTATTTATTTAGATAAGAAAAATCGTGATCTTCCACCATAAAATTCCCGAGACACCGATTTTGAACCGATTCCTACTGTTAATGCAAAAAATGTCCGCCATCTTGGAGATAAAGAATTCTTGATCCGCCTACCCACAAGCCCCGAGATAGGGATTTTGGGTCGCTTCATGACCTTGTTTGTAGCAACTTTAAAGGCGAAACCCACATCGGAATATGAAACCTCGCTATAGAGAGGATGATGACAAACTTATTGATTTTTGAATGATTTATGTATTCTTAGTAAAAAATTTTAGACTTTTTCAGTGATTTGTTATTATTGAAAGTTTTTTTAATTTTTTTTTGGAACTGGGAACAATTGATATTGGATATGACTCAAAAACAATAGGGGTTTTCCTTTACCAGAAAACAATTTTTGTTCCAATCTTACGTTTAGTAGATTTATGAATTTCACCATACACTGTGTTAACTTAAGTTCTATGATGGCATTTTATTGTCTGATGTATGTATTTTATAAGTAATGTAAGTTTGTGATGGCATTTCAATTGTAGCTATTATTACAAATAATCTACTACAATATAATAGGTTTCCCATTAAATGCCTTCACGCAAACTCGCGATCAGTTAAATTTAACTGACTGTTAATAGCATTTTATTGTAGCTACTGAAACAGGGTTTAAAATGTATTGCCTCATAAACTATGCATGATAAATTGATTTTATTGTTGGTAGTATCGAATAGCCACATTTCCAAATGGAACTGTTGTTCCATGTTCCGTGGAAATAGTTACTTACACTGTTTATTTGTCTTAAAGCACATCAAAATATTAAGGGGACAATTGTGATGGCTTTAAAATGATAATACGCTTATTCTGTATCACTAATTATGGCTTTTTTTATTGCAGGTATGTTGACAAACGATAATAATACAAATTTTGTCCACGCCTACTGTCACAAGTCCCAGTGGGAAGGTAAAAACAATGGCGTACTGTAAGTAGCTATGAATAATACATTTAAAAGCCACGGTCTAATTGTGGTGGTTTCGTGATGACCCAGTTTTTCTAATGGTAATATACGAAGCGGGACTTAATGACCAGAATTTTGTATTGCTGATACCGGCATTTTTCTATATTATCGACTAATATATCAGGCAGCCAATTATGTTAGAAGGCTTATATTAGCTTATTAGCTAGCTACAGCTATTAAATTGAAATCAAGGGTAAAGGTCAAATTATATAATATTTGTTGTGGGTAGGTAGTAATTATTAGTTCTATATTTCTGGGATTCATGAGTCACGGCTATATGCTTCGTAGTGTTCTAAAGTTTTAAATTGTAGCCTTTAGTTTCTTACACTAGAAATCCATAATAATATATAGTGACTCAGACAGTGTTACAATGGCTAGTACAGCGACTTTGTTAGTATCGATTATTCTGGATTTCTAATATAGCGTGTACCAATAGCAGCGATAGAACTTTAGACCGATATTGCCGCTATGTTTGACATGTCAATGTCAATTATCAATGTTTTTCTTATTCAGTAAGGCTTGCCATTTCATCATGGAAAGAAATTGTAAAAATGTTTTTTCAAAATCAAGAGTCGATCCGGTCTACGGATCGTGCTCTACGTGCAGTGTTTGGTAGACATATTCGCCCAAATGAATTAACGATTCGTCGTATTGTTGAAGACTTCGAAGCAAGTTACACTTTACATCCCCCAAAGCCACCGACCACGTAGAAGAACTGCAGGTTCTGCAGAAAATATTGGAGCTGTACGAGCCAATATGGATGGATCTTCTGCAGCATCTGTCAGACGGCGCGCGCAGCAGCTGGGCATATCCACAATGTCAACGTGGCGTATTTTGCGTAAGGATTTGGGTCGACATCCTTGCAAACTATTGCTAACGCAAGAATTAAAGGCTGCCGACCATCGGTTGCGTCGGGAGTTTGCGGATTGGGCTCTACAGCAGATCGAGGCCTACGAAGATTTTTCGAAGAAAATCACCTCGAGCGACGGAGCCCATTTCAGCCTCAATGGATACAAAATATGCGGTATTGGGAAGAAAACAATCCTCGACAAGTGCTGGAGAAACAATTATACCCCCAAAAAGTTACTTTTTGGTGCGGTTTGTGGGCTGGCGGCATTATTGGGCCGTACTTCTTTGAGAACAACAACGGTGAACGCGTTACCGTCAAAGGGGAACGTTACCGATTCATGCTCACGGATTTTCTTTGGCCCCAAATGAATGATTTAGACTAGGATGCTAAGTAGTTCCAGCAAGATGGTGCCACTTATCACACAGCGGCTGAAACAATCAGTTTATTGAGGATGTGGTTTGATTATCGCAATATCTCTCACATACCCCACACAATTAGCTGCTGCGTTCGGTTGACTTGACGGCACTGGACTTATTTTCTAATAACCCCACAACAATGGAGCATCTGAAGGAAAACATAACCCGCCAAATTCAAGCAGTACAACCGGATATGTTGCATTGGTCATTAGAAATTGGATCCATCGTATACGCGTCTGCAGGGCATCAAGAGGGGGACACGTCAAGTATGTTTTGTGCCAAACATAAATGGTATAAAATATCTTTTCAGTAAATACACAATTTACTGTTTTTTCACAATTTACACAATTTACACAGTTTTTTCTAATTTAAAAAGTGCGTTTTTTATTCAAAATTAAAGTTCTATCTCTGTTATTGGTACACCCTAGAAGTACTTAATACTATTAGGCCAGTGAATAGAGACGTGAAAACTAAAAAAATTAAAATTAATTAATGTAATGCATAATATGCCACTGTCTAAGATTAGCAAAATGGTCTAAAAAATTTATAAACAAAATTTCTAACTATCTGCAAAAATTAAATTAATGCGAGTTGTAGTTTTTAGTAGATCGGTATGCGCCAATATTCTTGGCCAGAGATGTGACCTCGATAAGAGGGGACCGAGCGATACCATCGCTCTTTACCCCTATAAGTAGAACGGAAAATTTTCAGACAATAGGAAGTTGAGAAACATGTGAGAACGAATGTGAGAAGACATTCACCAAATATGAGATATAATATTGTTATTATAGGCCAGTGAATAGAGACGGGAAAACTAAAAAAATTAACATTAATTCTTACATTTTTGAAACTATGTCATGTGAACAATATTATGTCTTCTCACTTTTGTTATCACATATTCCTCAACTTCCTATTGATAGGCCAAGCTATAGAGGTCTTTTAGGGCATTAAAAACAATAAGTAACGAGCTGTGCAGGGTTTTAAAGCATAATACACCGATGAAATCGTATATAAATTAAACAATTAAACAGCAAATTGTTGTTTATAACAAAATGGCGTCCGAAAAACTAAAAAAGTGCAAAAGAGAATGTTTTTGAGTTTCTGGCAATACTACAAGTAAAATCGGTTTAACTACAATACGAAAGTTGTAGATAATTGAAGAACCTAGAAAATTAGCTATACCGGAACTCCCTGCATTTTCAGGAAAACAGAAAACCCGCGAAAAAGGAGCGTTTTATAGAAAATTCGTAACTTTTACAATTTTTAAGCTACTGCGTCCGCATTGGGCGTAAGGGTAACTTTAAACATGTAAATTATTTGTGCAAAAAAATGGATCTGTCGGGCGGATAGTTTTCTACAATTGCCAATAAAAATTTTTATTGCCCTGTAGCAGGTAATCAACCTTGCTCGTACGGTAGTCCGATTGTAATTTTCATAATGAGGATTTTGGAAACTTCAGATCATTATCTAAAATTTGTATATTATACTTGTACGTTAAAATGATGTTAAAATAGTTTAAAACGCGTCTGAACATGGTCCGAGTCATTGAACAAGTCCGCGCATTGGGATGCAATTATGAACTGTAATAACGAGAATAAGAGTAGTTTACTACTTTATTGCCATCAGTATACGGCACCTAACCTAACAAAATTCAATAGTTGTGGAAGTGTGTATGATGTGTACTGGAAACAGTTGGTTTGCAGACGTACATTCTACAACCCAATAAATATAGTATTCCTCCTCGGAAATTTTGAATGGATTACTTCTATCTATGATAACTCGTCTTTGTAAAGTAAATAGGTAGGTAACTGTCTAAAATAAATTAATTGCTTAAGGGTAGACAGTTATAATTTTATAACATAATATTTACCTTTGTAATTCTTCTTCTATTTCTTCTCCAAGAAACACACTGATATACAGTTGTAGATCCATGAAATCGTTAATATTTTAAGGGCTGCGATGGTACACAAATAAATATAAAATTACCTGTATAAATTATTAGGTGACGTACAATGCATTGTACGTAGGGACGTACAATGAACGTCCCAATGTCACTTATATTTAAGTTCAGTGGACATCCAAAGCAAGTCCATATAAGGTACAAAGTGGATAAATAATGGACGTCCAGTGGATATCCAGATCACTAATTGAAATGTACTTTAAATGGCCTATGGAAAATATATGTTTGCCATTTAAAAAAATGATCGATGACTTCAGATCCGGAACACCTAGATCTTATTGTACTACTGGATAGGGCTGGAACCTTTGATGTAATTATAACACTCGGAGTAGTTTCCATAAACACCAAAACACTTTCAATTTGTCTTCCAAATTATTGTTTACCGAAGTATTGTCTACCAAAAATTCATAAGCCAGGGAAGTCGGTGCGTCCAATAGTATCGTCTATTGGATCTCCGACTTACCACTTATCAAAATGGTTGCCTAAGGAATTTGAAAGTTTGCCCATTGCACAGCCTAGTTTTTCAGTTAAAAAATCGAATGATTTCATTGATAAGGTCAAGAATATTCAATTACAAGAGGGTGAAATTTTGATTTCCTTTGATGTTTGTTCATTATTTCCGAGTGTACCAATTCCACAGACCTTGGACTCTCTTGAGGATTTACTCGAATTAAACAACTATAGAAAAGAAGTAATAGGAGAATATATAAACCTTACAAAACTTTGTATGAAACAAAATTGCTTCCGATGTATTAGTAATTAAAAATAGTGACAATAGGTTAGAATTTGATATATATATATATATATATATATATATATATATATATATATATATATATATATATATATATATATATATATATATATATATATATATATATATATATATGTATATATATATATATATAGAAAAGATACCAGTACGGTCAGATATACCTGATGACTACTCTCACCACTGCTATCAACACAAAATGGCGAGTTTTAATTTTCTTGTCCATCGCTCACTAAGCTTTCCTCTCAGTAATGAGAGGTTTGAAAAAGAAAAAATATTAATTAAAGATATAGCTGATATAGCTAAAGATATAGACACACTTCGTAATACTACGACCTTTCAAAAGGATATAGAGACTCCAAAATATGTATCCATCCCGTACGAACCCCGGTTTACTCGTGGTTTGAGTAAGGTCTTTAAAAACGTGGGTATAACAGCGATGGGTATATCATTCGTCGAGTAATAAATTAGAACAACTTTTAGACAGTCCAAAGGATAAAATTGTTCCAAATGAAAGGTCTGGGATTTACGAAATTAGTTGTAATGATTGTGATCGAAAATATGTTGGACAAACGAGACGATAAATTAACACCAGGTTTAAAGAGCATATGGCTCATCTAAAATATGGAAGAACAGATAAGTCTAGTGTTGCACAACATGCTTTTGACAACAATCATAGAATAGATATTAGTAATTTAAGATTAGTTAGAAATGTGACCAATAATAGACAGTTGGATGCATTTGAGAGCATAGAAATTATAAAATGTAAAAGTAGTATGAATAGCGACAAGGGACCTATACCGTATAGCCCGCTTTACGCGTTGCTTCAATTATCAGTTATCATTGAAGCGTGACTAATGATTTCACCATAAATATTATAAATAGGGTAGATTTTTAGTTTAAGATTATTTTTAATCGTCTCCGGATGATGCCAACTTGGTTGGCGAAACGCGCGTCGAGCGAAGTGTTTTGGTGTTTGTGGAAACTACTACGAGTGTTATCTTATTGTATATTGCAAAATAAGCGGAATTAAAAATAAAAAATTGCCGTATCCGAGGATTGTAGAAATTATCCATTACTTTTCTAACGCACTGTATATCTGCGATATGTAGTTTTTTGCTTTTAGATAAATAATGATTATGGATTTACGGAAAACAGTTTAATAGGGATGGGATAGGAATGTATAATAAACTATTTAATTTTAATCAAACAAAGCAAACTCGGACGTAAAATGTCCCAATAAAAATCCATGGACGTATGGATTTATTATTATTTCCAATGGCCATTTCATTTCTCAGCCAACGGTCGAAGGTTGCGACACAACAACACGCTTAGTACCATTAAAATGGTCAGGTGTATTACTATTTCGAAATATCCCAACAAATGTTTCAGAATCGTTTAAAATGTCTCGATTCGTTTAATACCTCAAATGTTATTTTGACTGGGTAACCCACCAGAAGTTTGCAACATTTAGATTTTTATGAAACTCAAATTACTCCACTATGATTTGCCCCAATATCTAGCCATAACTAATTTCATTAGAAACTATCTCGCGGGTTCTGCATCATATATTTAATAAGGAACGTTGTCTTACATTAAACCGAGCACCGAGCGGTATGTGGCGAGTAATGGATTTCATTATAAGAATATTATAAATTCGCCTAATTTACGTCTCGCCTGCGGCTAACTAAATTACCGGCATAGTCTTGCTTGTTATTAAATGTTACTACCAGATAACAAGCTTAAAGCGAAGATAATTTAGACGCAGGAGGTAGCGAGTGAATATAAACTGAAAAACATTTCACGAAAATACAGGGAAAAAAATCTCTTTGGTTTGCCTTTGTATTACTTATACAAAAGTTCGGAGTTATACACCCATTAATAGTATTATATACCTACCTCAAGTATACGGGGAATTCAAGATAGGGGAAAGGGGGATATAATGATCCTTTAATGTAAAATTATCCCTCCAAATCTTGACGAAACTAGTGGCCCTGTATGTCACGTTGGAAATGTTTTTATTTGATGTTCATATTTGTTATATACCACACATGATGTGGTTAGTTAAAACACGCATTGAAAACAGCAACTATCGTTTGTTTCTTTTTCGGCTCTTCGATATAATATATTTATATTTTTAAATTCTTAATAAAGTCGATGAATGCTATTCATTGATTCGGATCTGTGAATAGGTTATAGTGATAGGTTTATAAGTTGGTTATATACAGGGTGAGTCAGTTTTTTGTAGACAAACTTTAACAGGGGATAGAACGCACATTTTTGAAAAGAAAAGTGCCTATAAATATATGGCCGATCTAGCTTCCTAAGGAAGATACAAGGTGTTAAAGTTTCAATTTTTTTTACATTAATGTGTAATATTTTCTGAACGGAATGATATATTCTTTAAATATTTTATACATATCTTAACCTGCATAGGATCAACATGTTGTATTGTTCCTGTCGAAAATACTATAGTGGATGTTACTTTTTTCGGGTACTTCGGATATTCTGCATAATGGAACTTTTTTTTCGTACGCCACTGACATTATCTGATACATATATCTAAAATAACGGCCCCTTAGTAACAATTTTGATCTCTTGTAATTTTGCTCTAACTACGACAGTTTTAGAGATATTGGCCGTTGTTTCTCTGACAGTGTAATGTCGTTATTATATTTTTTTTCTCGAATTTTCTTTATGACTTATAAACGAACGCTTAGATTTTTTCATGTTTGGGGGATAATGCCTATTAATTAAGGCGCATAAAACAAGCGGTAAGAATGTTCAAAAACTTGCACAGTGGCGCCCATATCATTTTCAACCTGTTCAAGGTTTATGTCCAGGTGACGCTGAACGAAGACTTACTTATTGTAGGTGGATTCTTAACTCCATTCAAAATAATAGGGATTTCTTATCCAATATACTGTGGACTGATGAATCTTGTTTTACTCGTCGTGGTATAGTAAATTTTCACAATCTGCATGTATGGGCACATGAAAACCCACATGCCATTCGACCACGAAGTTTTCAACATGAATTTAGTACAAATGTCTGGATTGGAATTTACGGCAACCACGTGTTTGGACCTTATTTCTTGCCACAACGTGTAAATTCAGAAAATTTCCTACAATTTTTAGAAGAACACCATGGTAATATATGGGAAGTCATTCCTTTGAATTTAAGAAGACAGTCTTGGATTCAACTTGATGGGTGCCCGGCCCATTATGGCAGAAATGTAAGAAATTGGCTAAACAATAACTATCCAGGGAGGTGGATAGGTCGTGGAGGTCCAGTGGCGTGGCCTCCCAGATCCCCCGATTTAACACCACTTGACTTTTTTGTGTGGGGATTCATTAAGGAAATAGTGTATACCACTCCGGTTAATACACTTGAGGAACTTCAAAATCGCATTAGAGATGCTTGCAATGAAATAAGGGTGCATCATTTAGTTAACTTAAGACGTTCTATGATACGTCGCAGTGAAATGTGTATTGAGAAGAACGGTTTACATTTTGTTATTTGTAATTGTTATTTATTCCACAATTATTATTGTTAATTAAATATTGCTATAAATTCAAAAATGTTTATATCTCCATAAACATTAACATCAATGTTCATCTAATGTTTTTTTTGTAATTATAATTACTTGGAAAGAGATAAAGAGATTTCGGCTTTTTAGGATCCTTAACAAACCATATTTAGGTAGGTTTCGTTGAAAGAATTAAATATTTAGCCGATAATTATTATTGCTAATAAATAAATTACTTAATTTAGTACCACATCAAACACTAAAAATCAAAATAACTAGGAAACACACAGGAATTTCGAAACAGAAGAAGGGACATTATTTTTGTTAAACTGTATGTAGATAATGAAAATAACATTTTTTTTTAAATAGTCTTTGGCGTAGAAGTTCTGTTTACGAAAGGGGTGGAGCACCCCTTCCACCCCGCCACTGTGCAAGTTTTTGAACATTCTTACCGCTTGTTTTATGCACCTTAATTAATAGGCATTATCCCCCAAACATGAAAAAATCTAAGCGTTCGTTTATAAGTCATAAAGAAAATTCGAGAAAAAAAAATTATAATAACGACATTACACTGTCAGAGAAACAACGGCCAATATCTCGAAAACTGTCATAGTTAGAGCAAAATTACAAGAGATCAAAATTGTTACTAAGGGGCCGTTATTTTAGAAATATGTATCAGATAATGTCAGTGGCGTACGAAAAAAAAGTTCTATTACGCAGAATAGTCGAAGTACCCGAAAAAAGTAACATCCACTATAGTATTTTCGACAGGAACAATACAACATGTTGATCCTATGCAGGTTAAGATATGTGTAAAATATTTAGTGAATATATCATTCCGTTCAGAAAATATTACACATTAATGTAAAAAAAAATTAAATTTTAACACCCTGTATCTTCCTTAGGAAGCTAGATCGGCCATATCTTTATAGGCACTTTTCTTTTTAAAAACGTGCGGTCTATCCCCTGTTAAAGTTTGTCTACAAAAAACTGACTCACCCTGTATAAGTATCTAAATTATCAGACAAAACCTCGTTGGAAATTGTGCCAACAAATACCATACGACTACATGTAATTAGATTCTACAGCCAATGTGTACATAGAAAAGTTTGGTCTAGTTGTATGATGTCAGTGAAAATGGGAACATTCAACTGTCTTGACGTGACATATGACATTAGCCTCCTACTCGTTTCTACTTTGAACAATTGAAACAAGTTTTGACAGCTCAAAGAACATGTTATGGAGACACCAAAATGAGTCTGCTCATTGCAAAAAAAATCTTTATGTTCAATTCAAAGTTAGATAACATATTATTGGGATACAAACAAACTCTCACTAAACTTTTATTACTTTTACTTTACTGTCTCCATTTAGCCATTGATTTGACTAATGATAGGCACACTTCTGGCATAAAAAGTCCCCATAAAAGTCAGTGAATTCAGAAATGGTTCTTTATGGATTGTTTATTAACTTTTGTTTCATTTTATGCCATATATCTTCAATAATATTAAGACTATTGGCAGGCCATGAAAGACCTCGTATATTGTTTTCCACCAACCAATTTTTTGTAGAGTTAGCTGTATAGCATGAAGCACCAAAATGTCCTTATGACAAATTTAAAAGAACAGCTTTACAACAACTTTAAGTTACATCTAGCTAGATACGCCTATTATATTAAACTCTGTTTTACTTTACTTTACTCTGTTTAAGTTTTACAGGTGAATCTGAAGGTGAATCCTAATCGACGAGTTCTGAAATTACCAAAGATGTAATGTAAACACCTGTGGTTTATAAGTTGTTCCTTGGAATGCTTAGGTAGTTACATGAATATATTCTTACTGGACATTTTTAGATTAGGTGAAATTTGCGCAGTGCTTTTGGAGTAAAATAATCCCCTTGCGTTTGGAGTAAAATGATTCAGGGATCATGTTACCCCAACTCATTTGAAAACAGAGATTACAGCGCCGGTTGACTTGCGTTCATTACTTCTTTCCATAGCATATTTTTGAAGAGGGTAACGTAAGTCTGGCGTTGTAATTCTAACAAACACTCCATAAACGGATAAAATTGATAACCGATAGACAGATAAAATGGAAGCAGAGACAGTAGTAGAACAGTTAAAACTGAAAAAAAATAAGGACCCTGACCTTTCAGCCCCTTTAAGTAATACCACTTACCGGGGGTAAAATCTCAACCAATAATACGGGATCTACTTTACTCCTTACATATTCTCAGGACACTATTCCCATACGCTAAAGACTTCTGGTTGCAAAATAAGCACTAAACATTGTACACGACATAACAATATTTTCGGTGTTTCATTGTGGGGGCCATTATATACACATATGAAGAGAAAACCCCACAGAAAAACTCTTAGGCTTAGATCCTTCATTCTCCAAAACAATACAATTATGACATTTCACAGATACTCTTTCTGCATTGATTAGTTAGTAGCTCCTACGTTTTATGAAAGTATTATTCTAATATTATCTTCGGGGTAATGCTTGGCTATTTGATTTGGTTTTGTAGCTAATGAATATTATACTGAATACTTATTTGCCCATACTGGAAACCATAAATTAAGTGACACTTCTAACTGACACTTGCCAACTGACCCAAGGAATAACAATTTATGATTTTACTGTCGAATCATAAGAGTCCCTGATTTTATGAGATGTACCGCCGGGGACCTAATTAACCCTACAGAAGAGACAATAAGATTTTAGATATTTTACTTTTTGGCAGTTCAGTGTCACACATCCGTTTACGTTTTGAAATTTAGCTGTGATATAGTACTTAAAGAGAAAACACAATACAAGATAAATTACCCATTTAATGTGGATCTTCTTTGATTTTTTTTGGCAATAAACAAATGACAAACGAATTTTGGATCGATATCATCTTTCCGAAAAAAAATTATTATGGTACAGTCCATGTACCATTTTGTTACAAAAGCATTAGATGAAATTTTAGTTTGTTCTCTTATTTTTGTACCATATATCAGAATGTTTGCATTTCTATAATAGTCAATTTCTTGAATATAATATATATTTTGTGTTTTCAATTAACACACGTAGTTTTCCTAAAGATTCTAACCCTATGTTTTTTTTATATTTATATAAATACTTACAATCATATAAAAAATATAATTCAAGTCATCAGCAGTAAAAATTGGAAAACGGTTAGCTGCGGGTGCTGATGCCGGTTTCTTGTTTAATCTGCGGACGCAAGTTCATTGTGCTATTTATGGACTGGCACAGATGAACTGAAATAGATGTTCCAGAATCGTGTGTGAGCGACAGAGGTAAACGCAATCCATAAAATTTTACACGAGATAAATTGTAAAAGGAAAGGATATGCTGTGCTAGGCTCAGTTTGTTGACATCGTCGGTTTTTGTTGTATCGCGCGTTTTGTTGTTATGTCAGACATCACGTGTAGTGTGTTTTTCTAGGACAATTTTTATTTTTGAATGAACAGATTTAAGATTTGTTTTGTTGGAGTTAACTTTTATTGGATATTGGATTAGTGGTCTGTGTGTGATAAATAGTAAACTTATATTCGTGTTTAGTTTTTAGTAGGCATTAATAAATTAATCATGAATAAGATCGGCGATTTAAAAACTTTTAGTAACTTTTCAGTGGAAGAAAAACTAGGCCAGGTACAAAGAGTTGCCTGTCTGAGCATAACCGGAGCCATGCGAACAACACCAACGAGAGCAATGGAGATAATGCTGTGTCTTCCACCGCTAGACCTACATCTAGAAGAAGTGGCTCTGACTACCATGACTCACCTTAAATCCGTTGGCATACTACCAAACGCAAGCTGTGGCCAAACCAGAAGCCGCCTGTGGACTGAGGCTGTCAGAAAGATACCCCTTTTACAGGCATGTGCAGATGGTATTCCGCCTCGGCTTGTCTTTGATAAACCTTACACCATACATACTACTGGTGAAGACGAGACCGGCGTTGAAGGTGTAAACTATGTCTTCACGGACGGATCAAAGAAAAAGGATGGAGCAGGCTGTGGTATATATTCCAGGAATCTGCGACTCCGATGCAGCTGGACTATGGATAAAAATGCCAGTGTAGTACAAACAGAACTCGCTGGTATAACCATAGCCGCACAAGAGATGGCTCGCAGAGAAATAACGGGCAAGGCAATAAGAATCTGCACAGATAGTAGACAATCACTACTGGCCCTGAAAAATTATAAAATAACTAAAGGATCAACATGGGAATGTCACCAAGCACTTGTGAGAGCATGTCAGATGAATAACATCTGCCTGTGCTGGGTCAAAGGACACTCACAATGCAACGGCAATATAGAAGCTGACAAACTGGCCAAGAAGGCAGCCAGCCTGAGTATCCTTGGGCCTGATCCTTCAAGTAAGCTACCAGTTGCAGCGAAACTCCAATTAATAAAGGAAAACACCCACATAAAATTTAAGACATTATGGGATGAAACAAGTAGCTGTCAGCTGGCCAGAAATCTCTTGAGATATCCCAGCGAAGAGACGGCGAAGAACTCTCTGGCAATGTCCAGGGGTAAACTGCGATTTGTTACAGGAATCCTAACCGGACACTGCCGGGTAAGGAAACACCTCTATAATATGAGACAAAGTGACCCATCTGCAGAGGATGTGAACAAGAAGATGAAACGATCGAGCATGTACTTTGCGAATGTCCCGCCGTGTCATCGACCAGATAATCCATATTGGGGGAACGTTGGCCTTCTATGGCCAATTTGAGGGAAATGCCCCTGGGCAACATCATCACCTTTTGTACAACATTGGGCTGGTCGATGGCCTAGGGAGACATTTCCCTCACGGAGGAAGCACAACGGGCCCAATGAGGCCTAAGTACAGCGGATCTCTGATCCGCACTCCGGACATATTCCAGATTTCAGAACCCCCCCCAGACGAAATTTCTGGGCACGCCACTGTGCGTAGATGTAGAT
>CAXKVY010006188.1:0-11967 GCA_964058915.1 Tetropium fuscum | reverse complement strand
GTTTCTCTGGACAGTTGTCATTTCATTTTTGCGTTTTATTATTGATTTACCTTTTAGTAAGTGTTTGTGTTTATCTAGTTTATTAAAAATAATTTAGGCGCGAGATCTCCAGACCTTACACCATTGGATTTTTTTACTGGACCCATATCAAGGATTACCTACCTATTATTTTTAGTGATTCACTTTTGATACTTATTTTATTTTTCTGTTGAGCAGATTTGTGACATATTTATAGTGCAGGTGAACAGTCAGTCGCCGATATCTCATAAACTATTATAGGTTTAGGTAGGGGACAGAAGAAACAAAAAATATCCAGAAAGGTTAGTAGAATGTACATTTAATGTTCAAAACAGGGTGTTCCATTAAAATTATCGACGTAATTTGAGCCTGAAAATCACTTTTCGTAGTACTTCCGGTAAAGCTGGAAATGAAATTTTTATGACTATCAAATTTTACTCAACAAAAAACTTATTTAACCGTAACAGATTTGTTCCTACATTCATTTGTTTTATGTAAAAATGAAGTAATTTATCATTGATATAACATTTTCAACCGCCATTTTCTCGAAAACTGTCAAAGATTGGAATAGGGTATGCTAACATGTTTTGGTTCTAGAATTTTATGGGCAATCTAAATTTCTAATAATATATAGGGTATTCCATTAAAAATAACAAAGTTTATACTGTTTCCGCTTAAACCAAAAATGGCAATCAGATCTTGAAGCAATCAAACTGTGCGCCGTTGTCAACCATACAACATCCCAAAGTTTTAAATCGATATATTTTTTTACAAGGAAGTTATAGGCTGGCTAGTAATATCGTAGGCACCCGGTATACTGGCATGACAATAGCATGACCGAATGCAAATTATAAAGATTTTAATATTACCTTGATCTTATTTTTATAAGGTTTTTGTTTTCCAAATTACAGTCTGCAAGCTAAAACAATATTAAAGCAAAAAAGTATAAGGATGTTAGTATAAAGTGTTACAATTATAAAGGAGAGTTTGGCAATGATTTTTTTTCTTTGTATGTTCCACCTAACAGATTTTAGATTTCTAAAATAAAAAATGGCAAAATAGGTATTATACCATAACGCAATTAAAAAAGACAAAGAACTATTACAGTAGTGATAATAAAAACACCACAAAAATTACATCCCATAAAGTCAAAGCTGTGCGGAAGGGGGTTTACATATTGAAGAAAAATGCAGACTAACATCTATTACCCACCAACCATTCCATCTGTTGTGCTGGGGATCGAACCCATTAACACGGTGGTCTTTAAAAACTACAGCTATATGTCACACTACGTCTTAGCTCGCTGAGCTATCGTGCCAATATGATAATGTACACGATATTGATATCTTTTACACCTACACAAAAATATACTTGGGTACCTAATACCTATGTTTAAATATAAATATTGATGGTACTATACCTATAGAAAATTAATAGTAAGTACGTATAAAAAAAACAGTTTCCCACAAATACCGTAAAATGCACTTTTCTCTTATATTATCCCAATATTTTTAACCGTTATTCCAGATCTTTCGATTTAATCAAATAACATTCCCAGCAGAATAAAACGTTAAACATAACCTCACTATTTAGCTTTAATGAACTATTCATTTTTTTAAATAAAGTACGAGTAAACTTATAAATAATAAATCATCCCATAACACACTCAAATATATTAACAGCTATGTTACACATCTATAATATTTCACGATTTCTTTTCGCGTTCCAAATAAACAAAATTTGTGATAGAACATATCGAACTATTTGCGATCTAAACTAGGCATCTTTCAAATTCATTTAATTTAAATTCCTGAAAGGTGCCCGGCAAATTCGCGCATGCGCTATTGAGACGGCCTGGTGCGGGATTTAGCTTAGCCTCTCATTGCGCCTGTCTATGATTGCGCCCCAGTGGCGAGTAGTTGAAAGTAAGCGATTTTATTTACTTCATGTAATTGTGGCTTTACATTTTTGAGGTATCTACCTAATATGTAGATAGATACCCGCGAATTTATTAATTTGATATGTGAAAAGTTACTTCCTGTTAAATTTGTTTCCATTTCATCATTTTAAATCATAGTGGAAAAGACACGCGTCGTAAATTATTTGATATTTAGAAATACCCGAAAGAGGTTTATTTAGGGTATTTCTAAAAAAAAATTAAAAACTTTGGAATTGCTCCAAGGTGTGTTAGGGGTGAAGACCGATGGTACCGCTCGGCCCCCTCCTATTGAGGTCACAGCTTTAGCCAAGAAGGCGCCAAGGTGTGTTGGTGAACAACGTAATAATGGTTCCAGATTATAGATCCGTATTAGAGTTTTGATCTTACATAAGATAATATAATAATATAATAATTTTAGGCATTCTGTATTCGTAAATTACTTGCGAATACGTTTCTTATGATGAATCCTAACATTCTTATTGCTTATGGAGATTTAATATTTATGTGATTTACTAAACTGAATTCAGAATTAAGTTTGTGTCTAAGTGTTTGGTTGTATTTAGTCGTTCTAAAGTTGTGCCATTGATTATGTAATATGTAGGTAGTTGTAATTAAAATAATTTTTCTATATATTTCGTGTAGGTTACTACTTTATATTCGGAAACATTAATACCTACTTTATTGATGACACACCTTATTGCTGACTCTATGCAGATTGTTTTGAAGATCTATACAATTGTTTTCAGATGTTATGCTTTTACATATTTTTAGATCGTCTACAACTAGTCCTTCACATTGTACATTCTTATAACATAATTGTAAAATTCTTATTTTATATTTAACTTTATTTATAGTTATTCTTAAATTTTAAACTTATTTAACTGATAAGACACCAATTCGTATTCTATAAGGGATATAGTTCGCCAAACTATTTGGCCACATTTTTCGTAGATCAACAAGTTAAACAAAACATTAATCACAATAGTTTATTCTTTTTGCAAATAAATCATTTACATATGGGCACAAAATAAATAATTAATATATTAATTCGAAAACTTCTCGCAATCGATCAACTTCTGAGCCTCATTCTGAAACAAGTAACATAATTAGCCATATAAAATCATAAATATTGATGCATTACAGCATTATAGCAATTCATTAGATAGAGAAATAAGCAGATAGATGAATAATAAGGAAGACATACTTACCAGTTGTATATCTCATATATCTGGACATATATACGAAGACGAACCACTTGTAGAAGTTCTATCACCTTCATTGAGGATCTTCAGAGTGATGTACGATTTGTTTTATAATAAATAAAATAAAGTAAAAAGATAATAATCATAAATAAATAATGATCAATAAAACAAATCGTACATCACTCTGAAGATCCTCAATGAAGGTGAAAGAAAGAACTACAACTTCTAAGTGGTTCGTTTCCGTATATATTTCAAGATACACAACTGGTAATTGTGTCTTCCTTATTATTCATCTATTTGCTTATTTCTCTATGTACTGAGTTGCTACAAACCCAAGATTTCTTTTCACAAAATAAATATGAATAGCAATATATATATATATATATATATATATATATATATATATATATATATATATATATATATATATATATATATATATATATATATATATATATATATATATATATATATATATATATATATATATATATATATATATATATATATATATATATATATATATATATATATATATATATATATATATATATATATATATATATATATATATATATATATATATATATATATATATATATATAATATATATATATATATATATATATATATATATATATATATATATATATATATATATATATATATATATATATATATATATATATATATATATATATATATATATATATATATATATATATATATATATATATATATGTATTACAAATTATTATTATATCCCAATATTCTTATTACATACATTTAATAAATTCGTATTAAATTATAATAATAACAATACAGAGTCAAATAGTTAATACAATCTAGGTAGGAGGATTCATATAGATTAAATAAATACATAAAAATTTGTACCTGTATAATTTTGTAAATGAGCATAATTGTATCCACATTTTCTCTGCAGTTATTCTCATTTCCTTCGGTTCCGGGTGTGAGAGTCCTCTTTCCCCAATTAGGAGAAAAATTAACCTGAGCCGTACAATATCCCGCGAATGCAAGGAAAACAATGACTAAAACGATCCGGTACATGTTTGAAAAATTAAAACCGATGAGTAACTTTATCGGTGGGAGTTATTTGATCGAATGTTACCTTACAGAAATCCGCTTTACCTTTTATATACTCTAGGGTGGTCGGGGGTAATTGTCCGATCCTCCAACCCCGTCCAATCAGTTTAATTGAAGAAGCCCTTCTGTAAATATAGCAACAATGTTAAGTTTGCAACATTTAGCAAACTTTAGATTGACCGTTTCCGGTAAAGGAAACTCTAAAACTTCTTCAATCAATCGCTTAACATAAGTAACATATTCCGACAACTGGTCCACGTATTAACATGTGGAAGAAGCCTTTTAATTTATACAATTCAATTCTTAATTAAACCTCTCACATCGCCTACACGATAAAGCTCGTGTATACTTCAAATTAGACGTGATAAACTAACTAACGATAATTATTAACTAATCACGTTATAAGAAAATACGTTATTTTATAATTTATATATGAAATATCATATTTCGTATAAAAAATGGTTCAACCACAGATTATCGAAGAAATATGAAGGAAAAACTTCGAATCTATTATAGGTGTATGTAGGTATTATATTAGTAAGTGTAAAGTATAATAGGTATATTATTAATTTAGTCCAATAGAAAATACTGACTTATAATGTATGTCTGTTTCATACTTATTTATAGTGACTTTGCTTTTAAAATAGACCACTATACTAGAAATGCAGAATAATAGATAGTGACTCAGGCAGCGTTTCAACGGCCAAGACGAAGACAGCGGCTTTGTTTTAACTGCGGAAAACGAAGACAGCAGGTGTGAGTCACTATCTATTATTCTGGATTTATAGAATATTTTACAATTACATGTGAGAACACTCTACTAAGGGGGACTCAGATCCACACGCAGCTCCGTCTTCGTTATGTTAGAAAGTGTTTCTATACAATTCAACAGTTTATTGATTTATATAGAAACATCGCTCCAATATAAGTAATGATAACGAATGTTATAGGTAGGTAGAAGCATTTATTTGTTTTAATATAAACGGATTTCATGTTTACAAAAGAAATCGAATGAAAGACGAAAATAAATAAGAATATGAGAACGGTATTTCATATTTATCAAAGTAATAATATATATTTATTAGCAACGAATATGAACCAATCAATACCTATATAGGTATTATTATAGGTAATACCTATATAGGTGTATAGGTATATAAGTACATTAATTTTGATTAGATTTAAAAACGTGACACACACAGTTCTGATTCTTGATTAGACAGCAATGAATTCATCTCAATTTCAGTATGAGTTCAATGTTTTCTCTTGTAAGAAATAATCAAAAGTTAAAAAGTGCACTAATTTAATTGAAATTCTTAACATAATAATGACTGTAAAACATGAAAATGTAACCAATTTTTCTAATAATCTGTAATTCCTCGAGCAGTATTATGGTTTTCCTAAATTCTCGGTAAGAATGAAATATTGATTTTTTGTAGCGTTTAGTTTAAAAAAGGAATATACGGGGTTATATTCCTGTTTTGAGCACGATAGAAACATGATATTTAGGCCATTTATTACCAATTAAATTTCCAAAAACGTCCTGAAACCGTATTTTGATCTTCCCTATTCTTCAGAAGATATATGCATACTAACCAGCAATGTATTTGCGTCACTTTGGAAACTAATATTTTGATATTGTTTTGACTTTGCAACCTTTTTTCATAATATGCCTTTTTTACTGTTTTAATTAGTTTGTCTAATTGATATATTTATTATATATATATATATATATATATATATATATATATATATATATATATATATATATATATATATATATATATATATATATATATATATATATATATATATATATATATATATATATATATATATATATATATATATATATATATATATATATATATATATATATATATATATATATATATATATATATATATATATATATATATATATATATATATATATATATATATATATATATATATATATATATATATATATATATATATATATATATATATATATATATATATATATATATATATATATATATATATATATATATATATATATATATATATATATATATATATATATATATATATATATATATATATATATATATATATATATATATATATATATATATATATATATATATATATATATATATATATATATATATAAATATAAGAATGGTTCTTTTTTTTTGTGTTAAATTATTTGAACGCTTTTTAACTTTTTATCTAGATTATATCTTTTTCTTATTAAAATAATGCGCTCTGTTGATGTTTTTCTCTGTATATACTCTGCCCCATCCCTCCTGATTAAGTAGATGTTTAACCTTATCATAGTTTATTTTTGCATAATCTTGTGTGAGCTGTGGTCTATTAACTTTAAGGTTTAGCGCAATTATACTGTGGTCGGTTATATCAATATTAATAATTTTTATTTCAGCTGCATAGCCATTTAATTGGGAGTTTATAAAAATGTGGTTAATGGATGTCCCTGAGGAAGGGCGAGTTACCAATAGCTCAGATGTCTAAAAACCGTTATGTATTGCCATTGTTTGTTTGTAATCATCTACATCTCTTATATTTTGGAGTAAGTCAACATTCATGTCACCTTCAATCCGCAATGACAGTTTCAGCACAATAAATTTTGGTTAAAAGGTACATTTTAATTTTTAGAAAAACCTCTATTTTTTAAAAATGTTTACATGACTTATTTTTCGAAGACACTACAATTTCAAATGAACTTTCTAAGCATCATTCTTAAGACATTTGAGAATTATAAAACTTTGGTATTTGGTACCTACCCACAGAACGAGCATGAACAAAATTTACGTGTCGCCACTGCCACATGCCAATGTGACCTCTAACATCAAAAAATTCTATATATTATATATAGAGTGCAACATATAGAACACATAATGATAATTACAGCATAGAGCATAGAGAACATTAACTTGAAGCAAGTATCTACAATTAAGAATGTTGGTGTCACATATGAAACAAAACTGACTTTTATATTCGCATAAAATGTATGTAACAATATTGGCTGAAAATAAAATGTTTTGTTTACCACCGACATAACAACATTCATACACAATTTTTATCTAGTCCTCTTGCAGCACGGAAGAGGCAGTAGTAGTTGTCGCCTTTTGCTTTTGGATGATCTTGAATATGTATTTTAATGCTATAGTAGAATTACTGATTTCCATCTGTAAGATAATAACAATAGGGAACATGACTAAACTTTTAAATATAAAAATAATACTAAAAAACATAGTGTAACGTTGTAATAAAACGTGTACTTCAAAAGAAAACTAGATTTATAATTCCAGGCGATCAGTATGAAGGATCTAAACAGCGATAAAATGAAGCGGCCCGAAACTAGCTGTGACGTCACAAACTACAATATTCGGTAGGCATGGCGGCGGAAAGTGGCCGAATGAAGTATGAATTCAAAAGGTGAGTGCTGGGATCTCCCGTAGCCGACCGAATCGGTCTCCTCGTCGTTTGTAAATTGTAAGCTGTTGCGTCACGACTTTGAACCTTTGTTTGAAACGGTTCGCCCGCGCGCGAGACTTTAATAATTTATAACATATTTATTATTGAGAATTCAGGCGTCATATTTTGCATATCTTATTCTTCGGTATGGTAGAACATTCCTATGCAATAAAAAAATGGGAATGTTCCCTATTAAATCATGCGCAGAAAATGCGTTTGTTTTACAATTTCAGGTTGTATAGGTTTTTGTTTCTAACAAAATATAGTCTAGAGGAGGCATTTTCCCATATTCTTCTAGTTCTGCGGAATTTTGGTGCAAGTTACAAGTAATATTTAAGTCTTCACAATATCGAAGTACCAGATGGAAATATATTTATTTATTTTTCCATGTGGATAAATAGTATAAATACTGTAGTATTTATTCAATATGGTGACCTTATAAATATAATCACTAAATAGTGTAATATCGACGAAGTCGCGTATATATAGTATGCAAGATTAAAGACACAGCTGTCATAAATTATATAATATGATATATATTTTATAATTTATGTTGTGTTGATGTTATAAATTAAAATGGTACGACACTGACTGGCATAAATAGGCGCCTGAACTATTTTGGCGTTGGCTATAACGTCGCGGAGCTATCAGAGGATTTAAATCCAGGTGCCCAGCAATCCCAGCGTAGCATCTTGACGAAACCAACATTGTTGCCAACGGACGAAAATTTACGGTGTTTTGAATATTATAAGATAATAACGTAATATAATTAACGATAAAGTAGAATGTTTGTATGAATCTTATTTATACATCTTTGAAAATAATTAAATATCATTATGAAAGTAGGTACCTACTAAATATACCTATTTAATTTAAGTGAACAGATAAGTTTAAAATAAATTAGGATTACCAGGAAGACAACATGGCAGCTGTGCGTGTAGGTACTTTCTTTTCAGTCATTGGACGGATTTTAGTCACATATGCCACTATTTTGTACGAGGGACGCCACTAAACTAGTAGAAATAGGAAGGATGAAGGCATCAAATTACGGCTTTTCTAACACATACTCAACTTGGCATCTATGCCAATATATTGTTTTCTTCCCAGTGCATTATTTTGCATATCGTCTTCCTTTTCTGTAACATGTAATCATCGACCCAAGAGTTGCACTTGCCAGTACGGTATAATTGTGTAATGATCATTATTTAATTGTATCTATTTTTTCTTCAAAATAAATTTTATTATATTATTGGTAATTTCAGCAAAAAATATTTTAAATTACTCCAAAATTCTGCCATTATTTATTTTCAGCAATAGGCAAACAAAACGTTTACTATAATTATATAAGGCAAAACTCCCATATTCCCTCCCGGTAAAAAGAGGACAATTTAAAAAATAAGAATAAAAATTTGTTGTATTTTTTATTAAACAGATCATTTACTCAAATATAAAAACAAAAAAAAACAACATATAGTATAAAAACGAGGAACTATAAACTTTAGTTAAAATAATATAAAACATAAAATATAATAATGTAGAGTATAAATTATTTATAATTCACAGTAAAAAATAAATATATATATAATGTGCCACAGTATAGTATCACAAAAATCAGGAACGAAATAAACTTTTTACTCAATATAAAATTGTATGTAAATATAGTATAATATACAGGGTGAATTTGAAATACATGAGAACATTTGAGTTCATGAGTTTCATAACTTAAGATAATTGTAAAAATTAGAATTTCATAAAATATCTCAAAAATAACCAGGAAAAGATGACGTATTGAAGATTGAAAAATATATACGTAGAAATTCACTGACGCATGGGGGCCTTAACCCGATTGAACTAGGATGTCAGTCACCTCGTCGATATGAAAATGAATGAAATTTCTTTGTGATTTATTGCGGAAAACACCCAATAAGTGTTTTTTTAGAATGCTTATCTGGAGGTTGGGAACCGTGCTACAAATGCGGTATTTACTCTTTCATTTTTTGTTAAATTGTACGAAGCAACTTGTTATCTTTGTAAGAAATTATGACGTCAAGTTTGCAACATGTAAGGTATCACAGTTTCAAATATTCTCATGTATTTCAAACTCACCCTGTATATATGAATAAATCTAAAATTGAATAAATCTAAATTTGAAATTCTATTTGAATATTTTTTTATGAAAATATATTATGGTAGGTATTCAAATCCTACACTAAACTGGTACTTGCCTCGTATTTTTTGAGGAGAATGTATTTTATTTAATATACCTTTTTGTGGCATTAAATATCCATAAAAGCTTTCACATGAAAACTGTTTAAAATGGAATTGACCATATTAGTTAGGTTAGGAAAATTCGGGCGCGAAATTTGAAATGGGTGCCTAGACGCATTTCAACAAATTTGGCTGCCCTGTGAAGAATTTCTCGGGTTATGGCCATTTCTTAGTATTTAAACCTATTATATGTCAAACTTTAAACGTATTTCTCTGCAAATCAAGCCCAAATTGTTGTTGTTTTATTTATTTATGTACTTATTATTATTTTGATCAATGTTTACCATTTTTTAAAATTAATATGAGGTAATAATATACATACTATGTACACTTTTATAACAGGATAATGGAAGATGAACAACCCAAATGTGGAATGGAAATCTCCATATAAATAATAATCCGGCAAGTAGATACCGGATTATTATTTATATGGACATTTTGTTATGCAATGTTTTTCATTAACTAACTAAACAGATACAACACAGCAAATGCTTGATGATACTAATGGAAAATGCTCGGAAAAACCTTGATACTTAAAATGGTGCTTTGCGCCTTTCGATCGAATATATTTTCTGCACGTATTACTTGCATATATGGATAATCTGTTCAGGTCCGGGAAACAAAGAACAAGATACATGAGTTCCTGATACTGAGTAATATACTTTTAAAAAATTTAAGTAGTCTCATCCAAATGAAAAGATTTTAAGTCACCAGAGCTTAGGCTATATACATGTTCTGGCCACGTTTAAAACATTTTAAATCGTCTAGGAAAAAATCCGGCTCCTTATGGTTCCGAGTTTGATTAGGTAGGTACTCTAGTTTCACCCATTTCCTAACTAACACTCACGGTCAATTATTTGCGATCAGAAAAAATAGATAAGTTTGTGATGAACACTGCAACAGCACAAAACAGAGAGCTTTCTCTTCTGTGGCAAAAGGTGAAATAAATCAAAATAAAATGAGGTTAGAAGTTGAATACGAATGTAGAAATACAAATTCAGCGATGTTGCCGCAAATATAGCCGGTTTGTTTTCAAATTAACACAATGAAATTATAATTATTATGTAAGAAACTGTTATTAAATAAGTTTTACCAAAACCTCAAGTTTTCATTATTAAAAAATATTTGTATCTAAATCTTAGAATCCTGTATAATAAATGTCATAACTTACTAAACTTACCATTCGACAACATCGCAAAATTCAAGGATACACACTCTGCTCCCTTCCACTCTGAGCCATTGGATCACGGGACAACCATAGAACATACGTTTTTTATACAAATGTCGCCTTCAAAAATTCGTAATATTTCTATTTTGATAATGTTTAATTAATATTTGAACACTCTGTCGATTAAAATATTAAAAAATTTATTTATTCAGCATATCAGTACCATTTTGTACACAATTATACAGCACATGGGCAGGGCAACCTATTCCAACAATGTGTTCATTTACTTTTTCGTTTAAATTGCAGTAAACATTCTTTTTGCCAGTTTTGCCCCTCCGTAAACGTATTAGTTATCAGCAGAAAAAGCTAAGCAGTTTTGTTTCGCGTTTTATTTTTCTAATACTTCAGCTAAGTAATTTCCTACAGTTTCAGACTTCTCATCATTAAGGTTTTTATCAAGATACTGCATTAGTACTGGACATTTTTTTAAATTGCCGTGGTTACTTGCGTCGATACTAATACCAATAAAATTACATTTTTGTTCTTCGGATACAACAAAATTATCACTATGTGGTGCCAGAACGCCAGTGACAATTGCTTGTTTTAGTACCTGCACAAGATAATTTTTTTGCCAAGTTAGAATCGGGCAGTATCTTTGTAATTAATTTTCGAGCAGTCACATGATTTAAAACTAAAGTGATGTTTTACTGTATGGAACACTGGGGCCCCTTGTGCTGCACTGACTTGTTCTCTGGCTTTTGTGAATTGAGCTGGGAAAATGTACTT